>JAVXUP010001971.1:0-171879 GCA_033070095.1 Escallonia herrerae | reverse complement strand
TAAGTTTCTTTATTGTCATTTTCTTCTTTTAAGTGGGTCAATAATTAGTGGAAATTGAAGTAGTTTATTTCCTAAACTGAAGCACGTCGTTGCAACAAATAATTAGACAAGTCTTTGCTGTTGTTGCGTGCTTGGTGGGATCCCATTTAGCTCTACTTATCCCTAACAGTAAGCACCACATTTTTAGAACAAGATTGGTAATACCACAAGTAACAAACAACGGGCAAGGTCCCATAGGACTTGAAGGTCACCAAATCCTCGAATTAGTCCCACGACTGTAACCAACCGTAACTAGACAATACAAGCAAATTAGTATCATCTGTTGTATATTATCTCTGCTGTAATAAAAAAATATCGCTAAATATATTTTTTGACGACTAAAAATTGTCACTTAATTCCATTATCTTTGCTACAATCTTTTATCATCAAAATTATTACGGCAAAAGATCTTTATCGGTAGAAAGCGGCACGAAAACCATACCGAGCAGTGACCTAATCACTAACCATACATACATATAGAATATTATCTCCATTAACAATGTGATATGGTCTCACCGCAATATAGTGGTACAAGTGCATAACAACCCCACTACGTGATATGGCCGGCCGCCGCACTCAAGTCGGACATTAAACTCCATTAAGAAGCTAACTTGGTCAACTGTCAAGCCACCCCTGCCACCCCAGCCCGTATCGACGGTGATAATTGTGGCATGTACAACTCGTTTGTTGTACCATCTCATATTTATCGACAAACCCCATGTACGCAAAAATCTGCAAAAATTCTAAGGTGTAAACATTGAAACAATTATGAATGCGGTGATCGCCTTCATCTCTACGTTCTGCAAATTTGCCCTGCTACTTTTCAAGCCTGTGATCCACAACAAATGGATCAATACTTCGCAACGCGTGAAATCAACACTCAAATGACCAATAGCATAAGCAGTCACATTAGTATGAACATGGACTCCATTTACCAACCACGGTAAGATTGATATCAGAAAGTGCAATGGGTCAAGATGAGGCCATATATAATATAGAAATCACACTCGGAAAGGGTGGACAATTAGCTAGAGTACATGTTGAGATTTTCTGAAACATAATTAAGTTAATGGCTCACTATACCAACTAGGCTGATGCAAGACCACCCACCCTACCTAATGGACAAGCTAACTATTTGGTTTCGTTATGCAGTTGCTAGCTAAATGGGCCTGAATTTACACGAACTTCACATCAACCTCAACTTCTCATTACCATCAAAATTCTCCAAAGACTACAGACTAGATTTTCGCAAACCGAGCAACTGTAGCAAGCGCCGTTCTTAAACTTCTGATACCAGCTCCAGTTTTTGAGCTTACCATCATCTGCGATAGAAACCAAAAGAAAATACTCAGGTTGCTTCCCGTATTAACAGACACAAATCAGAATAATAATATTTCCTCCATACCAAAGGTTGAACTGCAGACTTCTTGGCCTTGAGGCTCTGAAAAACATGCAATGCATACCAAGTTAAGTCTCACAGGAGAGGGCAACAATCTCAATTCCCAAATAAGTCACTGCATTTCTGTGACATTACCTCTTCAATTTGCATTGCCCGGCGTGCCACATCAATTGGGAATACTGTATCCGTCTTTGTTAATACAATCTGGTACTTTGTTTTAGACCTACAGATTCATAATTCATACCCACAAATTGAAGTTCAGAACAAACATGATATAAAGGACAGCACAAGATATCCCCAGCTTGAAACTAAGCATCGAATACAGTTCGCTGCTAAGTTTTGAGATCTGAAAGCTCACAATGGAAGATGAGCCAGCACCCAAAATAAGACAGGATTGGTCATGTAAATAGAAATCATGAAAATAGAAATCGTTACCCCCAGTAAGAATCCACCCCAGTACACAGAGACAAGGCAGTCCTCACCCCCGTCCAACACTATTAAGTCCATGGCTTCTGTAAACATGATCAATTCAAAGCTTCCATGTGACAACTCGGACTAGAGTGTGAGCAAAGAGTGACAATTACAGAAAGCATTTTCAGGGTGGTATCCCATATTCCCAATTACTTCCATGATGAAATACTGGCAACAAAAACAGGCCAAAATATGGAATTTTCTGGACACGTTTTCGGGCGTAAATACCCAAAAAATTGTTGCATTTCAAAGGAGACCATGTCCCACAACCGCTCAGAAAATTTTCATGTGAAAAAAAACTAAGACCAGAGTTCGTTCCCCGTAAAAGTAAAGCAGCTAACAAGTATAGACAACATAGTGCAGTAGTAGCAATCCAAGTCCCCCCGATCAACTCTAGTAGCCTTCAAATCTAGTAGCCTACAAGCATGTGTATCATGTATGTACCTTTCCATCAAATCAACAAGCTCATGATCCCTTGGCTTCATACCCCATTTTGTGTCAATAAGAAGGCATACTCTTCTCAAACCCACTCGTGTGGAGACATACTCTTTCACCTACATATATTCGGATTGCATAAGAGCCAACTCACATTTGATAAGCAAGTGAAAATATTCAAAAACTAAAACAGCAAAAAGAATAGTTATACCACTATATCAGTTTTCAACTATTCTTACATAGAACGATACTTTAACTTCCTTCGTACCAAAAGAATTATCCTCGTCTCCTCCTTGGAGATTGCATTCCATGTAATTGGAAGAGTAACAAGTTGCCATACCCAACCACAAGTGTACCTGTGACTGTTAGGGACGGCCCAGTGCACGAGGCAAAGTAACAGGGGCGCAGGTCAATGTATGCAGCCTTTCCCCCTCTTTCATGAAAAGGCTGTTTCCAAGTATTGAATCCATGAGGCAAAATTTATGCGCGCACGCGCGCCCACACAGTTGTGCCTAGTGCTTATTTGATAAAACCTCTCATATGCAAGATGCTTAACTACTGATCCTTGCATATATATTCATTATCCCAACCCAACAGTTTGCCCTGTTTCGTATCAGTTTGTTTGGTCTGACTCTTCGGGTCATTAGATCAACATGATGATCATAATGCCTGTATATGCACGACAAACAAGGGATGGAACCATACAAGGGGATTTTAGGAGACACTTGCATTTGTTATAAGAGTTGATTTGATTCAGCACACTATTAGTGTCTCAAAGTAGCAATTGCACACATGCCTTTTTGACTCCTTACCATATCGCAATTGTTCACTTACCCTTTTCCATTATCGGCTAAGAGCAGGTTAGACTTTGAGTAGGTTTATACCTGGTGGACTAGATACAGTTGGAGGCTCGATGTAAATTTATCTAGCACTTGCCACGATTTTGGCTTAGAGCACAGAACCTATTTACTGTTTTCACTCTTTGGCATTGCCCATAGTGGGCTTGGCTTGTAACTTGAGCTTAGTTTTTTCCGGTTATTTACTTATTTAAATTATTGTTGTCAGTTGGAACTGAGTCACACCTTGAGACGGGAAAGTGACAGCTTTAGTCCAAAAGGAGATAATCTTTTGTTTCATAAGATATACATGCTCCTTTCACACGGCCAAAAGTGATCATTGAATGAAGAAACCTATCCCACAGATGTCACTAATTCATCTAGGGAAAACCACCAAAACTTGACGGTATTTTGAAATGGCTGTACCACAAATAGAAAAAACTTCTTTTTAAGATGACTTGTCTGGCTGCTTGCCCCAATAACGTTAAAAGGAAGAGGTCCTAGCCCTTTGTTGCGCAGCTTAGTTCCTAATAAACAGATCACTTATCAGATCTATTATTACCTTTGACTAAGGTCAACTGTCACCCATATATAATGCTAATTGATGATCTGAATGAGCTCATGTACATGGACGATGATGTCACATACAAGCAAACATTGGCAGGGCAAAACCTTTTGCAACTAGAAAACTGGTTGTGGCTGGTTGTGGAAGCAACACAAAAAGTTAGAAGGCCAAGCAGATGAAAGACTCACAAGCTCTTCCCAGGCTTCCTTCACTTCTTCTTTTGCATAAGCAAACCCATATCCAGGCAAATCAACTAAGCAGAGCTTTGGTCCAAGGTTATAAAAATTTAAAGTCTGCATCATAATATGAAGTTGTCAGCATGCATATCTCACAAACTTTCTGCATATTTAGGAAAAGGTAGAACCTGACCTGAGTAAGACCAGGCTTGTCTGATGTCCGTACAACACCCCATTGTCTGGTAAGTGCATTTAGTAGAGATGACTTCCCTACGTTTGACCTGCCTGATATGACAAAAGAAATCCAAATAAAGTCAATTATCACATTTTCCAAAAAAAGTATAAATACTTAAGAAAATGCAGGAAAGGGGCCACATATTTTGGATACTAATACATAAGCAAGCGAGTAAACAACTTCTGATAACCCGTCCAGAAATATTTTGACAGTCTACTGGTGCTTGGGGTAGTAAAGCATCCAAAAACAAGGAAAAAATGAAAAGAAAAAGAAGAAATGAGAGAGTAGATCTTATTAGACAACTAGGCATATCATGCTAAATCTCGTGAAATAACTGACATTGTTGAATACAACATTAATTAATTCTATAGTTCTTACAAATAAACATGACAACCTATTTTAATTCCTACCGGAAGCCTGAAGTTATAGCACCCTACATTTTCCGGATAAATTACAGCCGCAATCTGGCTTTCGAAGAGATACTGAATCTAGAGAAGTGTTTCAATGAGAGATGAAGTGCATTTACCTTCGAGAGGAGCGAAAATTGCATAGCAATCGAACTTGCAAAAGTAAAAAATAATATTGAAATAGAAATTTAAAAAAAAGGTTTAAAGAATAAAGGTAATTGCTCATATATACCTGCAAATGCAATCTCCGGAAGTTCAGCAGGGGGAAGTGAAGATGAAATCTTTGCAGCAGCAAAAAATGTCAATTTATTTCTAAATACCTTCAAGAAAGAAAATGACCAGTGATTACATAATAAACATTATATTAAAGGACAAGCTGCAGTGGAGGAGTTGCTTGACTAATCCCCCATTAAAAAGGTGAATTGAACAGCAGACTAAGATCACCAAACAACGTTAACAGCAACTTGCTTTGGTAGTTATTTACAGCTTAAGTGCAAAACAAATACAAAAAGTCTAGTTTATGCTCGGGGAGATAAAATTGAGAGTTTAAAGCAATGTATATAAGTTGATGAGCATCTATACAAGGCCGATTCACTTTTACCACAAGGACCAATTTCAGCACAAAAGACATTGATCCTGGTTTGGGGGCCAGGGCAGCACTTCACATGAAAGCTGGAATTGGTGAAAAGGGACGGTTCTATTTTCCATGCTTGGTTTAACAGGTTGCTAGCAACCTTTCACTCTTTGATTGCTAGTCCTGTGTGCATTAGCATTTGGTTTGGTCTACTAACCAACAAGATCAAGCTCTGGTCTGTTTTAGGAAAAACCACTTCCGTTAGTTCCAACTTTTAACAATCTTTAATGTTCATATGATACTTTTCAAGTATAACATATGTGCCACAAGAAATATCTCAGTCCCAGCATCCTACTTTAGAACACTTTCAGACCAGTCCCGTCATTAATTTCAACGACAGATACATCACATCACCTCAACACACACCAGTACCCGACTAACATAGCAAGTCCATTCAACGTAGACGACCTTCATGTCAACGAAAGGACAAGGGCATACGTAAACATAGAAATGCATGCAGAAAATCATATACTACACCAGACACATATATGTACTGCTATATCACAATATACGATACAACCAAATTTCTGCACGTAAGCAATTGAACCAACTAAAGAACATGGTATGAAATCTGTTAGAATGACATAACTGAAAAGTTTTCAAAAACACGCCATGTAAAGCTCCCAGTTGGCATGTTATTTCCAGCCCGAGAAGGGGAAGGCACATGTCAACCTGTGCCCTTAGGGCAATGTTTAGCATATAACACAAGAAATCATAACTAGCAAAGAGCCATTATCAAGGGTCCTGATTGCATGTAGACAATCTTAACATGTGCCTAAGCTTAACTTGTGCTTAGAGCATAACCAGTTCTTGAAAGGGACAAGAATGCATTCTGACATATTTTAGTGGAAAATGAAAAAGGAGAACCAAGGAATAATCTGCTGCATATAAAATCAAATATTTGAAAGATCACTCTTGCATGACACAAAGACCAAATAAAAATAGCAAACAAAGATATCTTCATGAATTGATATATTGTTCTTTTTGTTTTGCAATTGAGCACACTGGACCAACAGCTACGTAAGTTCATTTCATTTTCCAGACCTTTTCGTGCATGCAATAAAGTTATGAGACGAGATGGGACTACACTTACGATGGCGGAGCGTCAGCTGGAAGAATTTCCAGCCAAGCTCTGTTATCACAAGACAGATGAACGGGGGTAAAAATCAAGGAACACATTCAAGAGTTAGAGGCAACCACCCTCAACCAAAGGAACCAATGTACAAGCCTGGCTCTAACTCGATGCATGAAAATATAGCACGGCTTAACATACTACTGCATAGAAAAATACTTTATTGTAATTGCGAATAGCAAGCACAAGGAGATAATCATGGGCTTAAAGTTCCAACTTTTAGCACATAATGAGCATACCATAACTTTACACTTCAGGAATCAGTAACCAAGGAGAAAGAAGTACTCAAAACACTAATAAAGCACAAAAGACGTAATTTAAATTACATGATCTACAAACACACCGTTTCTTCTATTCGCTCTCTTTCTGAGTTAGTAGAATTGGGGATATTATCTAAAGGGACGGAAAGCTTAATGTTGTAACCTGCCCTCCTGAACTCAATCTCGCGCCTTCTTCCCAGTAACTGTAAATGCCAATAATCACAAAAACGAAATAAGAGGATTTGCAAAATAGCAATCAGGTATGATGTAACTTGTATATCAGATGAGGCAATTGTTTACATTTTCTTCCACGAAAGAAAGGATAGAAGGGCTTGGTTTTGTTGCACGAAGCTTTGCATTCATTGACACTTGAACATCTTTATTTTTCTCCAAATCTTCCTTCTTCTCCGCAGTATTATCTAAAAGGAAGCAGGAGAGGAGTTTATACGACCACAGTCTATCATCTGGAATCTATACTTTGTAAGATGGGAGTAGCAAGAAGGCCTTTTTTTTAAGTACAAATAGAGTAAAGCAACCTGGAAAAGAAAAAGTTAATACTTTGATGACTTGCACCTAGTGCAGTTGTGCAAAGCGCAAGTTAGCCGACAAATTTATACAGTGTATAGAAGCACCCCGAAATACACAAGAAGAAAATTTCCAAACTCGTGTCAGATAGCAACAGGGCCCTTGACTTGGTCTCAGCCAACTAATTCCCACTTGAGAATAAGTTAGTCTTGGCATCAACAAAACAAAAAGCAAGCAAGCTACTACAAAACTGTCCCCCATTCAACAGAAAGCAATCAAACATCGCTTCAAGAGAACACTGATCAATTAGTTTCTCTAGATTCTCCGGCCAATCATTAGCAACTCCTACATATTACACCCTTATGAAACTATGCTTCAGACCTTAGTTGCAGGAAACTCCTAATATGGTGACGTTTCTCTCTCGGAAACTCGCTTTTGCGATCCCAAGTTAGGAGCTCCATGGGATCTCGTCCCAAGCTAAGATGGGAACTCGATCCCGCTAGCTGGATAGAGATGTATAGAACAAGTGATAGAATACATGAAAATCAAGCTCTTTTCAACTCAATTCCTTGTTTCTCTCTTCCTTCAAGTCCTTAAAGTCTCCTTGTTTGTTGTTGCTATCTATGTAAACTATGCTAAACAAATGATAATACTCTTTACGCATTTATTTATTCAAGCCGCTCCCAACCTCAGATTCTTCTTGCTTACGCTTCCCCGCCCCCGCCCCCGCCCCCGCCCCCGCCCCCGCTCCCGCTCCCGCCCCCGCCCCCGCTTTGTGCAACTAAGCTTCAGACAACCTAGCAGTAAATACCCTCAACTGCCTATGGTCATACTAGAATAAACAGCATATGAACAGATGCATACGATAGGTCTGCCACTGTCAGAGTCAGTTGTAGGTACCTCTGAGTTGTCCTGCCCTCCCCTCCCCCAACAGAAAAAAGAAAAAGAAAGAAAGAAAAATGCTATGCTGGAACCAATATCCTAACCACAGTATACACAGCATTAAGCTAGTTTTACGTCCATTCCCTAGTCAAAACAAATTCACACACTAAAAGATGCACACTACGAACGCCAGTTGCTTTCCAAACCACACATAAAGGTGCTATGTAGCACTGCACTATGAAATTCATGCTAAAGAATCACGTGTAGACCTGCCAATGGGTGCCAAGCACCAAATCTTTCGCACTTAATGCCTTTGGACTTGGACCCAAAGTTCCAAGCCATAGCTAGTTGACTTGCTCACAAGCATATAGAGCTTAGTGCAGTGTACCCACTACATGTTGCCACCCTGATGTCACTAATAGCGTTTGCCCACAATTTTGTCTCGTCAAGATTGGATTATGGTATGAACCAATCTGGCAGGACGATTATTATGCAAATGCCACCTAGCCTCCCTCCATGGCATGATCTTGGCAAACCCGACCTACAAAACCAACCTGGCTAGGTATAAACACCACTACACCAGCCATTCATTTCATAACAGCCTGAGTTCTATCAAAGTTCAAGGAATTGCATGAGTAATGCTGCATAACCACTAAAGAGCGATCACTAAATTTTAGTGGTCATGTAGGTAAGCACTGAAGCATAAAAACACTATCCTCATATTTTGAAAACAAGATACAGCTACCTCATAAAATTTTATATTTGATAGGAACGTAAATTGTGTTTCATAACTATAGGATTCCGATTCGTTTTTCTTTCGAAAAAAATCTCTCTTATATTATTAAAAAGGTAAGTTGGTAACAGCAAATTCCAATATTCCAATTCCATGCGCCTGATTCATACAGGGAGCAAAAAATCTTATAGAGATGAAAATGTAGACACCACATATCTAAATTAAAAAGCAAAATTGAATACATATGTTAAATGGAGACCAAAAATGCGATTGGCAAGGTAAATTCATACTGACCATTAGAAGCTATGCTATCATCCAGCCGCTTGTTTGTGAAATCATGTGGATCTATCCGAATACGCTTCCTCGTTTTTGGTCTATCATCGGATATCACTGAATCATCAGCTGAACTCTTGTCCAGCAATTTTTTCTTGGTAGATTTACTAAGAACCTCAGCTGTAAATTTCTTCCTATTAGAATGAGATTGCTTGACAAAGTTGGATTTGCTTTTTGTTCCTCTATTCAACATACCACTCTCACTATCGTCCAGTCCAACGTTTTCCGAGTTATATGTGGCCTTCCCCGTGGTTCTCAAATTTGTCCCATCTCTCCTGTCAAGTAACTCCTTTTCATTAGACCTTCTCCCAATGGTCACAGACTTCCTCCCGCCACTCTCAACCCGTTCCACGTTTTTAACATTATATACAGCCTTCGCCTTGGTCCTAAAACCCATCTTGTCTTTCCCACCAATCAATTCATTTTCGTTAGACCTCCTTCCTCCTGTCAGAGAATCTCCCCCGCTGAATTTCTTAGAATCATGAAATCCTCCTTTTGTTCTACGTTTGTCTTTAACAAAACCATCTTTATCCTTACTCTCCGCTGCTTTTGAAAGAACCTTTCTACTACTCGTCTTGTTACCAAACACTCCTTCCTCACCCGAATCACGGTTAGCATAAACCCTCTTCCTCTTCCGATCAGAACTCACCCGTTCAATCTGTTCATCTCCAGCCTTCGATTTCATACCCCTCCTTCCACTGTTGTCTGCATTATCTGCCTTAACTGTTCTAACCCGATATCTTTCATTCCTTTCCACACCCTTTCTATCCAAGGTTTCAACATTGTTTTTAGAAACCTTTGATCTTCCAATTGCAACTTTTACTCTTTTATGGAGCCTACCATACTTTGAGCTTGTTTCCGCAGACATTCTATTAACTTGCAATCACACTCAAAAACTAACACTAGAAAAACCCTTCAGGATTAACTTTTCAGTGCCCAACCTGAAAAGTAAAATGGCAAATACCCACATGACCATTGATATTCTAATACCTAAAAGAAACAGAGAAATGAAAAGTAAAGCTGTACAGGTACATGTACAAACACAAAATCACACACAACTATGTGGGTGAACACACCATACGAACTTACCATGATGATTCTTCGTTCGTTTTTCATGTGGACTGATACTTTCAAAAACTGTGGCAGTTTGTTTCTCTTGCCGCCGTTCATGCCCTACTCACTGTTTCAGCCATTTCGGTGTAAAATGATGTCGTTTAACGTGTAATGGGCTGTATTCCATTTGGGATGCGTGTGTTTGGGCCCAAGTTTCGGGCTCGCGGTTGAGTAATTACGTGGGCCCGATGAATGGATCGGGTTGGATAAATTGGACTCGATTCATTCATATTCCAAGTAGGCATGGCTTGTATTTTACTATTCTTGACTCTACTGCAACACTGGATATAATTAGTCTATTGGCTCCATGTTTACACTAAAGGAGCCATAGTGTAAATGATACAATATATGTTGAGTAATGGCTTTGAAATAGTAGAATTAGAAGAGAAGGCTGATTTAGGGTTAGCAGGTTTTATTCTACCCTAGTTATTAGCTAATCAGGATAAAGTGTGTGTGTATATATATATATATATTAATAATAATGTAACCATCGGTTCGGTTTGGTGTCGGTATTGGAAATCTTGAACCGTGAACCGAACCGGCCTCGGTTTGAAAATCTCAAACCAAACAATTCAAGCTCATCAATGGTTCGGTTTCGATCGGTTTGGTTCCATCAATTTGAACGGTTCAGATCGATTTTATCGGTTTGTTGCTCACCCTAAGCATGGGAGTGGAACGATTAGATAGATACAGGTCATTAGCTGGACAGAAATTTCATCGTCTCTGATTCGATGACATAAGTAATCCTTTTTCATCAAAGTCATGACTAAAAATCATTAATAATTTTTTTTTATCAAAGTTATCATCAAATTTTGATCCGCTAATAGTATGTTCCACCACTCGAACAATTTTTTCAGTAATTTTTTTCCCTTTTTAACCAAGGCATTACGAATAATTAAGTAACAATCTAAAGTGGTAAGTTAAAATTTTATCTGTTGTTGCCAACTTTTGTAATTACTACCATTACACTTTTCAGCTTTACAAGAACCTGAGCCAAGTTAGATGAAAATAAAAATTTGCCGAACTAATTATACCAAATCCCAATCAATAACTAACACATTCAATAACAAATATCAATAAAAAAAATGAATAGAAGAGTCTGGAATTGGTTTGAGGCACGCAAAGGCGCGCGTCGTTAAAAGAAGACACGCTCAAATTACGTACTTGGTCAACAACGTTCCAGGCCAAAAATACAATAGCCACTGAAAGAGATTGATTAATGCCGTAAAAATCTTTGTAGAACCTTAGACCATTTGCACGCTTCAAATTAGTTAGAAGAGAGAAGAGATGTAAGAAAATAGAAGATGATTTTGGAGAAAATAAAGTGTATGCAATTTTTTCTCCAGCCTTCTTCCTTTTTGCAGACTTTTCTTGTAACAATTCTTTGTCCCAACGTACAAACAAACATAGTCGATAGGTTATAGGCACATAAAATAGGAGAGAAAGTTGCTAGTTAAAACAATCAATCAATAACCCATAATTTAGAAGTCTCGGACGAATAATCTTCTACATTAATTAGGATATGTCCCACTAATCTAGATGTATTCTATTTTATTTTTCAATCCAGCGGTTGGTACTTGAAGTGGTTGTCGCCTAGATTAATGTTTAGGTTATTTCTTTATTGCCCGGTTTGATTGACATATAGTTTTGGTCTTTTGCGTCTTTACTTTTGTAGCGACAATAATATGGGTCGTTGTGTTGGGGATGGGGGCAATCACGTTGTTAGGCGTTCTTACAGCCAGGTTTTACGTCTTCTTTCTTGCCAATCCTGTAGTCTTTCTCTAATATTTTGACATTGTATTGGAGCAATGAAACTATGCGGTTAATTAAGTTCCACTTGCACCACATTTCTTAATTAAGTTGACTTTCATTCTACTTGTACCCCATTTCTTCATTAAGTTCTTGAAACATGTACGCAAAAGGTTTTCATATATCGATGAAGATTCTGCTGTAAAGCCTTTTAAAACAATGGGGGCCTCTTCTAAATTCAAACCAGTCTATCTGTACTGTAAGAGGAGTGGAACTCAATCAAAGCTTGCAAAAGACAAGACAGCATGCTCTTTAAAACCGAAAGAAAACGTTAACCATATTTTTTGTTGGAGTAGAATAGAAGAATGCTACTTGATTCAAATACACGACGTGGAGATGAGATTTTTGAATTGGCAGTATCGTTTTCATACCTGTTGGTAGGCATGGTCAGTCGATACTCGCTTTTGATGTCAAAAATGCGAAGCTGCGAAGAAATCCAAAGCTCGTATCAGGAGGCCGTCTCTTGATTTTCACTCGTAGCGCTGTTCACCAGATGAACATGGACTTACAGTCAACTTGTCTAACGAAATGAGTCAAGGCTCTTGTAAAGAACAACCCTCACACCACCGGTCGGCGACAGCAAAAGAGGGAAGAGGAAGGGAACTGAGCATAAAAGACCGGAGAACTTTAATTCGTGCTAATTTTCTCAGTTCGACTTAGCTTCACTCAAAACGTCTAAATGAATTAAGAGTCTGTTTGAAATCACTTTCCAGTTTTGATTTTCTGTTTCTAAAAAATACAAAAATCAAAATTAATTTAGTTTATTTTTTACTGAAATAAATTGGTGTATGACTACTAGTTTTTATTTTGAATTTTGTTTTTGGATTTTTGATTATCCAGTTTTTATTTCAAAATTTTTCTTTTGAGTGTTTGATTACTCATTTTTTATTTTGAGTTTTTTCTGTTAGAATGATTGCGGTGGAGGTGGCGGTAGCATTGGCTGGCGCCTGGTGATGGCCACTGCTGGTGCTGGGGGGCGACAGTGGCCGGTTGAAAGTAGTGGCGGTGGACAGTGGCAACGGGAAATGGCAAGTGGCCGGTAATGGTGGTGGTCTCGAAACAAAAACAAAAACTCCAAACTGAAAATTTTCAAAAACAGTCCAATTTTAAAATTTGAAGGAAAAATAAAAAGACAAAAATTATGTATCAAAAGCTTTTTTTTTTCAATTTACAAAATTAGAAAAAAACTAAAAACGGAATAAAATTCAAACGCTACCTAAATTTCGCAATTTCTTCTCGCAACCACCACGTGTGAATAGATTTTGAAATTTTGAATGCTATGAAATACTTGCATTATGCTTAATTGAAACATTACAACTATAATACAAAATAAGAACGCTCGAAATACCAAAACACTTAAATTTCAGTTCAACACAACAAAGTAACAAGTAACAACAATGTTTGTGCATGGTATACACCCACCTCAATATATACATGTACAAGCAAATTTATAAAATCCGGGTGAAAAGAGGACAAAACCCCGGTCATATTTGTATCGCATCATTTTCTTGTTCCTTACCACCATCATTCTTTTTTTTCTTTTTTCCCTGATAGGATGTACAAATAGAGAAAACAAAATAATATATATCATATCCAAATAATAAGAATAACCCGACCCGGAACCCTCGCCGGCGAAGTTTAGTTACCGGCTACCTGTCCCTCCGGTTGATCAAGAAGCTCCGGCTTAATTTTCTTCTCCCACAGATCGTTATACCTCCCACCTTCTCCGGCTTCCCGCTTTACCTCCACAACCACCAAACTATCGGTCAACCGGTAAACTTCCACGCTCACGACCAAATTACCATTTTGCCCTTTCACATCCACTCCCCATTCCTTCCTCCTCTTCAACCTCAGACCATCCTCCTTCCCAACCACCTCCTCCACTTTCCCGACAACTTTCTCCGGCGATTCTCCAAGGACGAATCTCTCGCCGGCGGCAACCGAGCAACTCGATCCGTCGAACAGACCGGACAGATCCAGACCGGACGAAAACGAGATCAAATCGAACGCGTTCAGAGACGTCATACTTTCGTCCTTTTCGATCTTCCCGTCGAAATCTTCGTCGTAAAATCTCATCTCCTTGTAAGGTCCTTTCCTGAACCACGGGTCGCGCGTGATCTCATCGACGGTGATCCTCGTATCTGGATTCGTGTCAAGTAGGCGAGACAAAAACCGCTTCAGATCGGACGACATCCATTTTGGACACCGGAACTCGCCTTTGTATATCTTCTTGTACATCATCATCAGATTCGGATCGTTAAACGGCAGATAGCCGGCCGTCAAGACGTACAAAACGACGCCGCAGGACCACACATCCACCTTCGCTCCGTCGTAGCCTCTCTTTGTGAGGATCTCAGGTGCCACGTAGGCCGGCGTGCCGCACAAAGTGTGTAGCAAGCCGTCGGTTCGGATCTGACCGGTGACGGCACTGAGCCCGAAATCCGACACCTTCAGATCGCCGTTTTCGTCGAGGAGGAGGTTTTCCGGTTTCAAGTCTCGGTGGTAGACTCCGCGGGAGTGGCAGTATCCGACGGCGGAGATGAGCTGCTGAAAGTACTTGCGGCTGAGATCTTCGCTGAATTTGCCTTTGGCGATCTTGGCGAAGAGCTCGCCGCCCTTGACGAACTCCATGACGAAGTAGATTTTTGATTTGGTGGCGAGGACTTCGAAGAGCTTGACGATGTTGGGGTGACTCAAGCGGCGCATGATGGATATCTCGCGCTTGATGTTGGACATCAAGCTCGTGCCTACGATCTTCTTCTTGTTGATGATTTTGACGGCGACGCTCAGGCCGGTCTTGACGTCCCTGGCGTGGTAGACCTTGGCGAAGGCGCCGCAGCCGAGTAGCCTGCCCAGTTCGTACTTGCCGAACATGGCGTTTTCCGTCGGGGGATCCGGCGGTGCTGGCGCGGGCGCCGAATCATGTTCGGTCCCTGGCATCGGGAACGATGTAGAGACCGAACCCGAATATCGGTGGTCGGAAGGATTAAAAGGAGGGAATGATGAGGGGCTGGTTGAGAGAAGCGGAAGACTAGGAGAATACAATTATGACAACTGGTTGTTTATAATTTGTTTGGTTCACCGGAGAGAGAGAGATGGACGACCGAGCTATGTCGGCTTTATGAGCTGGGACTTATGATATTGATGTAAAACCTTTATTAGCTGACATTTGGATGCTCTGTGGCAATATTTGCATTTTGTACGCGGGAAGGATGGCTCGCTGGAAAAGAAAGAGGCAAAACTTTATTAGCTGACAATTTTGTACCCGGGAAGACGGCAAAGTGAAGGATTGACCTCTAACGTGTCATCTCTCTAGTGGAACGGAGAGACCAAATCGCTGCCGTCCAAGGTTCAAATTCAAATGCCGGATTACGTATGGAGTTGGGAATCGTCTAGAATGCCGGGGGTCTTTCACCTGTGCTCTCTGTTTAACTTTTAACACTAACACAAAATTGCATCAGTCAAGGGGGACGCGGGAGAATTGGTTTAAATTTTGAATGTGTGGGAGAAAAAGCCGGCCCATTCTATTAGAAAATTTTATGCTTGGGTTAGCCATTTTCAATTTCACGTGTTCAGTGGACGGCGGCGTGTATTTATATAATTTTACGTATTTAATAAAAACAGTTATGTACTGTCCATTAATGATCATGGAAGGTATGATGGTTAGAACAATTGTAAAATCTCATTGATAGTTACTACGGTTGATTTGTCAACTGATAATGTATACGTATCGATAAGAACGATAGTCATCTGTACAGTTTTTGTCGATTCACAGTGACTTAAAAGTAAAATCATTCAGGTAAAGAAGCAAGCTAAATATTCTTATGATTACTTGGTTTAACTTTTTGTCCACCAAAGGTGATTTAAGGATGGGGGGTAACGATTGGCTCTTGCAGCATTGAAAGGCAACAATATTTTCACATTATTTAATCTTGTGATTAAGCTAAAGCTAACACTTAAACAACTTTGTCCCTTCTAATAAGGTAATATATACTTAATACTTAAGGAGATCGTGGCTCTCCACCTCTTAGACAGCTAAAATAGGCAATTGATAATTATACTTCATTTCACACAAATAGTAGTCTGACTACTTCATTTCTTGAAAGTGAGATCATCAATGCTTCTAAAAAAACATATAAAAATGTCATCACCACTAAATTAAATTTATTATATAGTCTTTCAAGGGCCTCCATTTATATGCAAGGCCCTTGATGTTGTTATTATATGGTTCAATAGTCTCAATCTCGATGAGAACTGTGGCTTACAAGATGTGCACCACAAATCTTGTTCAACCCCGGATGTGGCCGAGCTAAGCTAACAAAATGGTCGGTGTCATCTCTGGTCTTGTAAAGTTCTCCAAATAGACTATACATGGACATTTTATTTCATTTACCTAGGAATTACAAAGGATCAGTATAGACGAATCAACATGATCACAAAATCACATATATATTATCATTTACCTCGGTATGTTGTTCGATTCTGCATTTAATGGCATCAACGATGATGCATGTATTTTGGATCTTGTTACTCTTTCTTGCATGATCATATATATTTCTATTTTTTAGCAGAAAACGAATTAATTACAAACACATATCTAGAGAGCTTTGCTCCCAAAATTTAGTCTTAAGAAGAGGTTAATTACACAATTTTTGCTCATTCATATTTAACCTCTCCTCGGAATTTGGGAGGTATGCTTTGACAAGAGAGTCTTTGAGGCTCTGAAATGCCATTGTAAAACATAAATTAAACAATAGAAGTGCTTTATTATCAAAATTTAAATGGCCCTGTAAAAGTGATCACTTTTCTTTACATTTGGCCCCGTAAGAAGTAATCCTTATTCTTTTCCCCGAATTTCGGCCTTTATAGTTTCGTTTATTTTTCTAGAAATGATTTCTTTTGTTCTCAGGTAGCACGCAACATATATCGTTGGCATTCTAATTGGATAACAAAACGATAATTACATAGAATGACTTGAGATTATCATTTTCTCCCGAACATGTCAGATATTCGAACCATGATGTACGCCCCAAAAATTATTTTCATAGCGTCCCTTTCGCACATGATAAATCGTGGGAGCACCACATGACCAACGATGTCATGTCCATGTTGTACTTGGCTCCTATTGTTCCTTTGTCCATGACCACAAATTGTCTATGCTTCTAGCACCACATACCTGTAGCAAGAAGATCCGTATTTCAAAACATCCTCGCCATTGCCATCACGGTATCACCATCGGAACTCTCAATCAACCACCTGCTTCGAGTTGCCTACGTACCTTCATCTTTCGCCCTCTACTGGTCCACCAAGAAGAGATTGATCCCCGCGTGGTGCCACAATTTCTCAGAAGTTGGTGGCCACCAGTTTGTCTTTTGAATTTTTGTAAAACGGGTTGCAAACAGATAAGCCCGGACATAAGTGTGCCCATGAATTGGGTCCCTGATCCGGTCCTTTAATGCTGAGGCGTATGCAGTTCGCTTATCTATCACATGGCTTTTTGCTCATATATATGTTTTCATAGTATCCTACTTGCTATGCCACCACTTCGCTTCCTGGTACAGATGACAGGTAGTGGACAGGATAGATTAGTCTGTAATTTATAACTTTGGGCTGACTTGGTTTCAAGACTCAGTACATATTAGTCGAGGCAGAGATTGCTTCCTTAGTGTGGCACAGGTTCTTGCTGTCTATGCTAGCCGAGCGGGTTTCTTTGACGACCATGAATGGTTTGATCCTACTCCGCTCTGGCTTTTGTGTCTTTTTGGCTGCCTCCTCTATGTGTGTCGGACAGTCCCGTCTCGGATTTTTGAGGTGACTTCTGGATTGCGTGCTAGTGGGTGTTATCCAACTCTTTGCATTACCGCTTGTCTCGTATATGTCTCCTGTACAGTGTTGTTGACTGGATTGCTTTTCAGTGTTCGTATACATTTATTTTATTTCGGGCAAAATAAGGGTGTGCGTGTGAAGTACAGTGCAGTGGGTAGAATGCAGCCCGAAGTCATAAAAAAGATCAACAAAATTTTCGGCTCTTTTTTCAGGTCATAAGCGGATAGCTACAACTCTCATATAAGAAAGAATAATTGTGATTAAATATTTTAATGGATTTATTTAGTAACGTTAAAAAAGTGTGACTAATAATTGACGCTAAAAGTATTCGTAAAAAAATCACTAAAAATATTTACGACATAATTATTACTATACAATGAGTTGCAATTTTCTTCTTACGATTGGGTAGCTGCCAAAAATTTTCATTTCAGACTTGTCATTAAAGCCTTTAAACTCATTATAACAGTTCTTATGGTATCTAACTTTCTATTATCCTTTTTAGTCCGTACGCACTACACTTTGGTATGACGTAAAGTTCATAAATTATCACAAAAAATAAAAAACCTTTTTTTGCAGTCGCTGAGATTAGAAGATGCTTGTTAATTAGTATTTGTCAAGCCCAACCAAAGCCCAAGAGATTGAAATGGCATGCCTACAATAATTTGAGAAGATGCTACCAGTCCAGACTTTGGGCCTTCGTGGTAGAAGTTAAAAGCAAATAGTTGATACGGACCAGTGGCCTGAGCTCCACGAAGATATCTAAATTCATCAGCTCTGCGTTTACATCCATGAAGAAGAGAGAAACGAACCGTGCATCTACTTTCGTAGCTACAAGTTACTTAGTTGTAGGGGTGCAACTTGGGAGGGCTGGACGGGCCCAAGGGTTAGACCATGACCAGCCCGTTCTCTAAAAGTAGTGCCAATGTCCAGCCCAACCCATCTACGGGCCAAATAATATATATCCACGCCAAGCCCATCAAAATTTTGGTGGATATGGGCTGGACGCGGACTATCCACAGATTGTTCATGGTTACGAATTACTTTTTTTAAATAAAAAAAATCGAAACATATTATTGACCATCCAACTCTACAATTTATTCATGATAATGAAAAAAAATACATTGAATTCTCAAAATGAACTTAAATATAATTATGAAAACAAATATTTGGGACAAAACGAGATAAAAAAGACAAAAGTCTCTAATTCTATAATAAAAAATAAAGTAGGAAAAATGAAGTCTTCAAAGATCTCTAAACATGAACGAAAAAATGAGAACCGTTTGCTCAACCTGGTTCAGAAAAATAATACAATATTATGAACGTACTTTTGGCTTTAATACTTTGACTTTGTTGAAATGGGGACCGAGAGTTCAGAAAGTACAAAAAAAAAATTGCATTCTATTAAGTTAAGAGTTTGGTGGTCGAAATTGCATAAATTTATGTGATCCACATTTTTAATGACTAAAAGAAACAAAATAAATATTATATATATTATAATTTATATTATATAATAGTTAGACGGCCTGATTTTTTCACGAACTTGACTGACTTATAGAAAGCTTTGTCCATGTCCAGCCCATATTTTTTACAGGCCCAAAATTTTGAGCTCATGTCTACCGTGGTCACTATAAAAGTAAGCCTATGCTCATATTTTTGTGAGCTGGTACGGATTGTTCACGAGTTACTAAAAAAAAAGTTGCACCCCTACTTAGTTGTTGGTAGGTGATCTTTGGTGCTACTTGTGGAGTTCAAATGGGTTTTATCGAACTTGTTTACCAGAGTCGAAGCTTACCGTTGAACCCTTGTGACAATTAATATGTCAAAGGCACTAACACACCATTTCGTTTGTGCATACACATACTTTATGCGTAATTCACAATATCTATCGGTAAATGTGAATTCTGAATTTGTTTTTAATAAAAAGGACGTCAATAATAAATCTTCGCAAATCTTGAATCTTTTCTTTTTGAACAGATCTTGATACTTGATTTCTTATTGACTGGGCAGGAAGAGAATGCGTGTGCTATGTACAACTGTTGATCGATTATGGGAACTTGTTAGGGATATTTGGCCAGAAAAAGGAAGAAGACACGGTGACCATATGGGGCAGAGGCCGAGGCAGACGCAGAGCTCAACCAACGAGGTGCTGCAGATGCCCACCCCCAACCTAACCTTCTGGGTGCTACTGCATATAGAAATTTGTGCCTTAAATTTAAACTCACACCAATGTCAGTCCAACAACTGCAAAATCCTCGAACTTAGAAGGTGAAGAAAAGGGCAAGTAAAAATATTTCCAAGCTGTTATATTTTGTGCAATATATATGCCAAAAGATGAAAGCTCGGGAGACACTATTGTCAACAAAATAGACTCTAGAGTCAAAGTTATGTCCAGTTATGAAAACAGGAAAGAAAATCAGCGAATAGATTTACTATTTTCCCTAGTTCCCTCTCAGAAATGACTAGCATGCAAGGCGAATGCACGTGGTGGTGTAATGTACGATTGTAAGCGTTTTACTTGTCAATTTTACCCAAAAAAATGAACCAGAGACGTTTGTTGCACCAATAATTTAAAAAAGGGATTGAGATGCGAGAAGTAAATAGTAATCCAGTATGAGTCCTATGATTGTACAGTCGTAGGAAGCACATAATCATTTCGATTATCATGGTTATGTCAAACTGTAAGCAGCAGATAACTTTGGACTATCGCCACCGGCAGGAACTGTTATAGCATTTATTAAGCTAGAACTCTTTGGCATGATCATGCATTTTTCAGCTCGATTTGCTCTATCACTACAAACGTCATGCCTTTATTTTACTCTTGTAAATGCGTAGAATACATATCAATATAGAAATCACAATACATAATGGCTAACTAAATCTAAATTAATATCAGGTATCAAAATATATTATTTACATATGAACCAAAGTCCTATACTTTATAACTCAATTTCTCTTCAAATATAATATCCCACCAAAAGGGGACACAACATATTTCCCGTAGTAAGGTCACCAAACAAGAGCAAGTAGATCAAAGAGAAACCAGCCCTAATATCTGTATGTAGCTAGCATTTAGGGCATGTACAACTTGTTGCCACATTTGCACCTCCAGGCTTCAGGGTAGTACTCCGTCGTCACCGGGGTCCCAGGCGGCACCGGCACGTGAACCGGCCTGCACGGCGAGCACCGCCCGCATTTCGAAGTGCACCGAGGTGGCCACGATCCTGGGCCACCCAAAAACCTCCTAGTTCTTGCCTGCATGCTCAAGGACATTGCCACCCCTACCCCTCTCTTTCCAGCTTTGATTTTCTCAGCTCTCATTTTCTCCAAGGCCTTCCCAAGCCCCTGTACCGTAGGGCATCAACACGTTTCCGTTATTTAGCACCAAAAGTACATCAACAATTCAACTTGTACTTGATGTTTTTGTGCAAAATTTTCGGAAGGTGTACAAAAGCTGTTATTGCTAAGTTGCCACTGTCACCAGCTCTTGGTTCGTACAGTCTGGGACAACGTGCTAACCAAATTCCAAGGTTTGTAGATCTCTTCGGATCGGACAAGTTTTTGCTCATACACCTTCCTAGGTAAAAGTTGGTCGCTAAAAGTCACAAAGACAATTTTGATTGCACTTTCAACGCAAAGTATTGTCTCTAAATTGTTGTTATAGTTGAAGTGTTCCAAAAATGCCGCTTCGGAATTTCTAGCCGTGATTTTTTTTTTCCTCAAAAAAAAAAGTAAGATTAAAGGAAGTTGCTACAACCTTGATTTCAATTTAGTCAAGAGTTATCATTAATATTTCGAGGTCAAAATTTCCACCACATCAGTTGTACGACCATCTCGCAACATCCAAGCAAATGAACAACAATGATGTACTCTTTTAAGTTCAGATAATTGCGACGTTTCACAAGGACGTATTAGATGGAACGGTCATTCTAATTATTGTATGACTGAATTCCCCACCTAAGAACGATTCACTAAAACAGTAAGACAACTATGGCAGCAACCCTAAGGTGCGCCTGTGGTATGGTGCACGCATGGCACGAATCCCTCGTTGAATTTCAGTAATGTCGCGGAAAACAAACGCAAGGGTGTGTGTGGGTACCCTACTGATTTTCATGCATCAGACAGCCCAAAAAGACAAGGTCCCAGCCCTGTGCTGGCGCATTTTAGACACATCCCTAGGGGCCGGGTAAACAAGGATCCCTCTCTCTCTCTCTCTCTCTCTCTCTCGGTACAATTATTGTTGATCTTGTGAGACTTTTCAACTCTTTTCTGAGACCGAATTTGCCACCGGAATTGCTTTAGACCACAGAAACCAGTAAATAGTAGTGCAAGATAAAGATGCAAGCTCACCAACCTGGAAGTAAAAATCAGCTTTGACAGTCAACGGGCACCTGGTGATATCTGGGAAGAATAGACCAGCAAGACAAGCTTTAGGTTTCGACTAGAGAAGATGATAAATACTATAACTTTCACTAAGCTGGTAATATGGGCATGTTCGTGTGTAGCAAAGCAAACGGAAAAAGGAGGATAAGCAGTGAGACTAGTCACCTGAACAAGGAGTTATGGTGAAGATAGCACAAACAAGGGAGAAGAAGAAGAGGAGGTAGATAGAGCAAACGAGAGGAGTCTTGATGTTCATGATCTTCTTCCTTCCAGCAGTGTAGAGCTCCACATAACAATAAGAAACTACTGTCTACTCTTTGAATCTTGTTTAATGAATAAGCAGCTTCGATCTATGGTATAAAAACCTGGGTATATACTCGATCTTAATCCGAACCCCTCTTCTTTGTCCACACTTTCTGACGAGAGAAGATGGGAAAATTCTGAACTTTCACTTCTCTTTACAGCAATATCGATCAGTCAAACCCAAAACCAATCCTCCACTCTCAGTTCTGGGCTCTGAGACAACTCTTGCTATGTCCCCTCTTCTTGTTAGGAGGAGGCTGGGAAGAGTATAGAGTTTGGGGTGGTTGAGCAGAGCGTATAGAAGGTACTGATAATCAGATGGGGCACAATGCAAACGCAGCAGGGTGTGTGTGTGTGTGTGGTAACCCTGTTACGTGTGTGGAAGTAGAAGAGTGGTGTGAATCTAATTACTAAGCAGAAGTAGAAGGTGGGTTCCTCTGAATTGCCATGTTTGGGGTTGAGATTCTCTTAGCAGGCTTTCCCCACTGTCTTTCAACAATTCCCAATCCCAGTAATACTAATACATATCTACTCTCTCTCTCTCTCTGCCCCTCCCCCCAACTGCTCCTTTATCCTTTCATCTGCAAATATGTCAATCATGTCTACATGTGCATGTAACCAAATGAAATAAAACATACATACATGCTCTAAGGTAAGCTACAGGGGTCAATTAGTATAATATTGTTAGTAGTAGCATGGGTCTGAACATAATAAATCACGAGGCTTCGTCTTAACGATCTAGATGTGATCTGTATTATTTAACAAGTCAAACAAAATAAAGTTAACCTGATCATTGTCAACTATGTTATGATTCTCGTCTTTTTGATCGAAATTTGTGTCATATAACATCGAGAAATTAATATAGAAAAAGATCAAGACTATTTGTTAATGGAATTTGCATGTCCTAGTAGTACTTGTGCATATTACTTAGCGTGCATATCTGAATAATCAAACTTTATGCATTGGTATCACTATATTATGTACCCAAAAAATGTAGGTCTCACTATCTGATCCTCCATTGACATATGCTACATTTGATTACCATTATTGTAATGTGTAACCACCGAAATAGTACAACCCTAATTTGCACGAAGATTTGTTTCCCAAAACTGAATGTCCCATTACATTATATATCCAACAACCAACAACCAACGCGCAACTTAGAGTGTGCAAATCCCATGTTGAGATGAGCATTTGTTACAAGTCTCACTCACTACACATAAGATAACTTGACGTTTAGGACCAACTTTTAGGTATAATGCTGTGAACGAACTTAGAAGAAAACTTAGAAGAGACATTTCGTGTACACTAATGTGGGTTACACTCGCACGTCTTTAGTTTATTCATAAGTAGGATTTCGTGGTATACTATAGACCTCAAATTGGACCCCGAAAATACTGTGAGAGCTTATGCATTGCATGCAAGTCTATCCCTAATGGCCTGTTAGTGATTTGTCCAAAAGCAGGCACATTCTGGGGTAATGCATGCGTTTACTACAACTCCCAATTCCTTAAATGTGTAATTAAGTTGTGATCGTATATAGGAGGACTACAATGTTGAAATACTAATTAGAGTTAGGATATATTTTCGTAGTCTTTGAACACTGGAAGCATTATTTAGGCAGTCTGATTGCCCTATTTACGTCGTGGGAGATGCCCATCACGTTAATCAACATATAAAATACCAATCTTGGAGAGCACATCACGAATTGAATGCACATAAAAGAGAAAATGGAAGATGCGATGCAAATTTGACATCTGTCAAAACAAAAGCATCGCCGACAAGAGTCTTGCATACATGCATACATTTTCTTGGACTGCTCGGGCAATAAAATTTCCTTCAGATATATAACACGCGTACATGATTTATAGGACATTCTACACCATTGTTCTGTAGATTCAATCCATGAAGACTTTGCTTGTACCATGCTTTGCAAAGCTTTCCAACTGTCAATTCAGGTTCTATTAAGGTGAACATTGGCCCATGGCAAAAGCTTTAACAATGTAATGGACAACATTGGAAAAAATGTACTTGTTGCACCAAATAGTTAAAACCACAGTACCTGATAGGTTTGTGCTTGGACCAATTCGTGATAGTCTACTGTACACCCACAGCTTATCAAAACACTGCAAGGGATTGACACATATAATTTTAAGTACCAAACATGTGTACGTTCACAAGTTCTTTGTTATGTGTGCTTGTCCTGGCATTCTTGCCTACGGAATCTACGAATTGATGGATGGTGAAGTTGTGACCATATCCCACTAGTGAGCGTGACATCCGTTGCATTCTCCTAGTAAGTTGTGACACAGTAAGAAACTATCACCAAGTGTAAGCGACACTGAAAGGATGTCACAGCAGGTTGCCACACAGAGGCACACACAGACTGCTGCCTTTACAACATGCCTCTTGGTTAAAGGATATGAATCGTTACTTATGTGTTTCTTTGTAACACTTAGGAGCTTAAATCGAAACGTCCAAGCTAAATAGTAGTTTCCTTTTCTTTTTCTCTCGCATCAACAAGATTAGGGAGACGCTAGTTTTACTCAGTTATATGTTGTTATCGTCGCAAAGGTTAATTTGTTGCTGAGGGTAGTGAGATACATTTTGACGGACCAAAAAGAAATTAAAAAGCGTATAACTATAAGCTTCTCCTCTGACCAAGATAACATGGAAGCAAACCATGCCTAGATGACAGAAAAAGGTAGAGTAATTTGGCCAGCTCGTATGACAAATTTTATGTTTCATCTCATCTAGTTAATTAAGAGAGGAATGGGATGATAAGAACTCATAACATAAGAGTGTAGTGCTCCTTTGCATACTCTTGTTTTCAGTTCACATATTTGAGTTCCATTTACGTTTCTTCGAATTCGGTTGCAGAGTGAATGTCAGTTCATCGTTCTTTTTTATTTTCTAGTGTTAGTTTCAACGAAGGGCAACATTTGGAGCTCTCATGAAAGAAATTTGAATTGTGTACCAAAATAACAAACAAAAAAATGGAAATGATATTTGTTCATAGACCTTACATATCAACTACATACACACGCACGTACGCGTAAAAACATTGACACGCATACATACATAGATACAAGTGTGTGATCTACCAAAAAGCCCAAGTGATCGATGATAGAGAAGGATGTGTAATTCAAAAGAAAGGAATAAAAACATCTCTATCAGTGGCTGTATCCTCTTGCCCTCTGTGTTAATGAGTATGAAGGAAATTGCAAGCCTGGGTTGTGCCCATATAGATGCTGGAAGTAGATATAAAGTTGGAACATTGGGGTTAGGTAACAGGGTCTACACCTTACAACTTGTTCCTTTGCATTTTGTTCTCATCTAAGGTTCTTACAAAGGAAAGGACTCTCAACAGGCTTTGTCTAATTTCTTAGGAATTGACCGTTTGCCTGGGCTAAGCTTACATATTTTGTGACCGTGATATGGGAAATATGAGTCTCACATGTGAAGGCAACTACCAACCCTGACAGTCCTATATCAATTATTTAAGCTGAACAAAGCTGACACCCACTCTTGATTTTGACTGACGCGATTTGTATTGCTACCGGGTGTTAAATGGCGGGCCTGGGCCAGCCCAGCCCAAGTTCATCGGGCTTCTAGCAAAACGGATCGGGCCGGAATGTGAGGATATCTGGACTTAGGCTAAACATTTAGAGCAGGCCCAATTTTTTTATTTTTTACATTTTCTTGTTATTCAAGGTAAATGCTTTAATTACGGTAATTTGTTGTTATTATTTAAGCAAATTGTACTCTAAGCATGTCCAATATTCACAATTTAACGAACCTAATTTTTATCCTTTTATTTCATTATAAATCATATACATTGAAGATAAATGTATTTATAGGCCCTCCTCCTTTTATCCGGGCTTGGAACCGGCTGCTTGTAAACAAACAGGCGAAGTTACCTATTTTTTTATATATACGAAAAAATATCAATCTTGCTTGTAAAAATTTATTATATATATATATATATATATGAAAAAAACTATATTTTGTGAGAAATTTTATTCTTAAAACTTAAGAGAAGGAAAATAAAAAGAAATTACCTAATCATCCGGAAGTACTTCAATATCCGAGTCACTGCTCTTCCTATCATCAATCGGTTTATCTTGCTCGCGGTATTTCGCATCAAGATAATCCTTCCAACATACACATAGCTCGAGCGACTCGGGGTTAAGACGACTCCTCCTGTCATCCAAAACCCTCCCGCTCGCTGAAAATGCCGACTCTGAAGCAACCGTGGAGGCTTGCACTGGCAGTACATCCCGTGCAATTTGGGATAAAGTTTTATACATGTTTTGATTTTGTTTCCAAAAATTTAACAAATTAAAATTAACCTGTTCTTGCATTGATAAATCAGAATAATGATCAGTATTTGAATATACACCAATCTCATTAAAAGAGGAAAAAGTAGACGAACCTGCCGAATTAGAAGTACCTTCACCTGGTAGTTGTCTTGCTACTAGATGTTCAAAGCCCTTAAGGTATGGCGCATAATACCTCTCAGCAGTCGATGATGAAGCTCGTCCGCGCACGTCAGCAGAATTACGATAGAGGTTGAACAGTTCCTCAAATGTCTTGCTCACTTTCGCTGTGAGTGCGGTTGTATCCTCTACTGGGTAGCACATTAATTTCGATATCTCTTGTATCGAGACGTTCACGCCATGCAACTTTAACCTAGGATCTAAACAAGTAGCCACAGCAAAAACAACAGGCAGTTCACTCCAATATTTATTAAACTTTTTATCCATCACTTTTACTATTTCCTCAAAGGGTCCTATATATCTCCATTTTGTTAACATTGTAGCCATCTTGAGAATTTCTATTACAGCGAGAGGAGAGGTGGGATAGTACGTACCAGACAATAAATTGGTAGACGTGTAAAATACCTCCAAAAATTCAGCTAGGTATGTGGCCATCTGCCATTCCTCTTGAGTTGGCAAGCCGGCTGGGAACAAGGTTAGTAGAAAATGCGTATAGACTTCTCTGTATGCCAGAATGTGTAAAAGCATATGGTATGTAGAGTTCCACCTGTGGACCACATCTGTAACTGCTCTCCTGCGAGGCATATTATATTCAACACACAACGTTTTAAATTGTTGTGTTCTCGGACTCGAACTATTAACATACGCTGTCATACCCCTCATTTTGACAAGAATATCTCCTGCAGCAGCTAAACCATCTTGAACAATTAAATTAATTATATGACAAACACAACGAACATGAAATAATTTACCAGAAAGTACAGGTTTGAGGCTCTCCTGTAAAGCATCAACAGCAGCTGTATTGTTAGAAGCATTATCAAAACTAATACTCATAATCTTATCCTTTAATTTAAACGTGGTACATGCTTTTAATATAATACTAATGTTCATTCCATCATGCGGAAAAGGAAAGAGCTCGAAAGCGATGATTCTCTTGTGCATAATCCAATCTGCATCAATCCAATGGGCCGTCACACAAGTATAACTAACAAAAGTAAACGGAGATTGCCAAATATCAGAAGTAAGACTAACTTTACCGTCAAATTTATCGAAATAATCGATCAGGCGTGCTTTAGCAGCATTATACTGTCGGAGTGCATCGGATCTAGTTGTGTTTCTATGAACCTTTTTGTACAAAGGTTGAACGTATGTGTTCATATATCTAGAGTGCTTAGCATTATCGGCAAAAGAAAAGGCTTGTTCATCGTGAATAACAAATTCAGCGAGACCGTCTCTTTGCTCTCGCTGATTATAAACAAATAACTTACCGTCAAAAGATAACTGCGTTTGGGTAGGTTCGACGTGGCCTTGTCGAGGTGCACACTGAGGGTAATGCCTGTTAAGATGTCCATTACCACTACCAGACGAAAATAATTTAGCACAGTACTTACATCGAGCTTTTCGGATGCCGTCCACCATAACTTCATCAAAATGATTCCAACACTCGGCTTTTTTTTTCCCCTTTTGGACTTCTGGCTCATTACCGGAGGCATTGCTCGGCCCTTCTTCATCATGACCAGGCATAGGGTTAAGATTATGCCACGGAGTAGTAGCTTCGCCAACCGAGCTGCGTCCTTGACTATAATGCGGGGGGTCTTGATCAGGCGTGTATTCAAAATCTGGAATGTTTTGATTGAACTCCCAATTGGCTTGGGTATCTATCATACAGCCTGTACTCATTCGTCCAGGAACGAATGGTTGTGGTGGTGCTTGGATTGGTGTTTGTGATGGCCGTGGTGCTGGCGCTTGTGCTGGTGGTGGTGTTTGTGATGATGATGATGTTTTTCGTGATGATGATCCACGCTTCAGTTTCTTCAATAATCCAGCCATATTTGACGCTAAACTTTTTTACTAGATTGAAAAATAAAATTAGTAAGAGTAACTAAATACACAAGTATAAGAGCAGTAATTAGTAATTAAAAATAACAATTAAAAGAATTAAAGAGTAACAAATGAATCACTGAGGGTAATTCGAAATTGGAGAGAGTTAGTAATTAAAAAGAATTTAGTAATAGTAATTAATAAATATAAAAATTCACTAATTACTAATTACTAGACAAAAGAATTAGAGAGTAACAAATTAATAAGAGGAGTGGTTAGTAATTAAAATTTAGCAAGAGTAGTAATTAGTAAACAAGAGTAATAATTAGCAAGAGTACTAATTAGTAAATAAGAGTAGTAATTAGCAAGAGTAGCAAAGCTTGTAGAAATGTAGAATGTTTATATAAGAGAGAGTAAGAAGATTGGTGTGAAAAATTAGAGAGAAATTGTGTGAATTTATAGATTTTTAAACTTCACAAAAGACCAAAATACCCCTAAAAACTATCCGTTTATAGTTGTTGGGGAGGGTAAGAGTGTAAAAACCTTAAAAGAGTTGAAAAAATTAACTTAGACCAAAATACCCCCCAAACTAGCCGTTATTTTGCTGTTGGGGGGGTAAAAGTGGAATTTAGGAGAAAAAAGGGAAATAAATCCGTTGGGGGGAAAGGGGGGAATTGAATTTGAAAAGTAAATAAACGGGCCAGAACTGGGCCAGGCCAAACTCGGGCCATTTCGGGCCGGGCCTGACCCGGGCTTTTTTTATCGAAAATTCTGGCCTGGTCCAAGCCCAGGCCCTAAGCCCGGTCCAAGCCCAGGCCCTAAGCCCTAAAAGTCTGGGCCTTTACTGTTCATAAACAGGGCCGGGCCAGAAAGGGGCCGGGTCGGGCCAGCCCGCGGGCCGCCCGGCCGGTTTGACAACTCTACCATTACATGCAATCTCTTTAGCTTTACTGTAGTTTGGAATTCCTCTGCTTTTAATTCGGTTTGAAAACTTACATGCATCACACTTGACAAAATTATAGATCTTTGGACAAACTCAAATATACGGATAGAAGTATAGTGAAATATCGAAGGACATGATCATC
The DNA here is from genome assembly GCA_033070095.1 of Escallonia herrerae. Taxonomy (NCBI): domain Eukaryota; kingdom Viridiplantae; phylum Streptophyta; class Magnoliopsida; order Escalloniales; family Escalloniaceae; genus Escallonia; species Escallonia herrerae. Next base: position 141,981 of record JAVXUP010001971.1, on the reverse strand, counting down.
TTCGGTTCGTAACTTTTTTTCTTTTTTTTGAAAAACAGGATGATTTTATTTAATTAAAATAAAACTTGAGTCACACACGTAGTTATGAATACCGTACGTACCGTTTTTTCTGTAAAATGGTAGGTATCGGTACTCGTACCGTCTCGGCGCAGTCTCAAAATCTTTATCAATTTATACATATGTAATATTCATTCATTAAGATGAACTAACAATATATACATATATTTTCTTACTTACAACTCGTCTAGAATAAAATATTTGTCCTTCAGAGCTTGAATTACCTTAGTTTTCACATAAACTATTACAGTAGTTCCCAATAAGTTATTTATCCCACCCTTTTCGATGATCTCGTTTGTAAATTCTTATATAAGAATAAGTTATTTGTTCAATAATGTCTTTGGGTTCCAGAAGATGCTGTTTTTCTAAGCGTGTGTGCGCACACGCATATGTAAAGCAGTACATCATGTAGATAAAAGAATATGATCAAAGCTTCTAGGTTGAACTACATCAAAGTTAAGTGAAGATTGAAAACTTATCAGGAAAGATTTTACAAATTGTAATGACTATTATGAGTAAGAGGTTATAGAAACTTTGATTGTTATAATAGAACTTAGATTATTTTTCTAGTTAATCTTTATATGGTCAATTTATAAAATTTCAAACAAAATTTGTCACTTTTACATTTTTTAAGGAACAGGAATAAAATACACTATCTCGGCCGGTGCGTAGTTCTCTATCAGTATCACTTGTACTGACCTGTACAGAGCGGTATATTGACCGGTACAAAATGTAAGGGATATTGTACCAACAAAAAGCAAAAGCGGTACGTACCGGCCAGTACGGTCGGTACTGGTACAATATTGATAACTATGGTCACACAACATGAGGTGACTCTCCCACTTATATCGTTATGTAACAGATTTAACAAAAAGATCATTTCATGCTGCCATATATGATATGCATGCTGCTGATCACCTGCATGCTTAGCCATCTTTAGTTCGTAACTTTGAACTCCGTTATCCTCGTACATGAAAATCGATTCAACCCCTCCCTCATCATTGTTAGAAAGGGAGTATTTTAGACCTGACAGTGAGCCATTTAAAATGTAGTCAGCAAGCATGTAGGTGAGACGTACATGAAACACTTTATATTTTTTGAGTAACGTGAAAGAAGCACACTAGAATCACTAAATGTTTAGAGAGGTCAAGTTCACTTTTTTTTGGGGGGGGGGGGGGGAAGTAGATTTACATTATTTATCACAAAAAAAGTTATAAAAAAAAGTGTCAATCCCCACACTCTACGTTAAATGGTTTGTTACTTTTTGATCATCGCTTGTATAAAGAGGGTGCATATGATCCATACTTGATAAATTTATAGGTCTCTGGACAAGCTCAAATATACGGATGGAAGTATAGCGAAATTTCAAAAGACATGATCATCTTTAGTACGTAACTTTATCTGCAGTGCATATGATAACATTGTAGTAACTTTATAAGTTTACGACTGTAGTCACAGACGAATGAGGCCCACTAAATTTGATGCAGCAACCCGCTTTTATTAGTAAGAATATATTACTTCACCGTAAAAATAAAGAAAAAAAGGATAAATTACATACGGTACCCCTGAGGTTTGTCCTAAACTACACACGGTTCCGCCTAAATATTTTTATTATTCTCTGCTCTCTGTGATTTGTCACTTTCTTACATAAAGTCCACTTCATTTAGAAAACTGTCAAGAAAAATTAAAACACATTTCAATTATTATGATATTCTCAAAATGTCCTTTTCCTTTTCTTCCTTACAAACAAATGCTTAGCCATTGCCGCCAACGCCTCACCATCACCACCAAAGGCTAACACTTCATCTATCTCTCACTGAAATTCCCCTCCTCAAAAATGAAACCACCCCCCACACTATCGTACCCATAAAAAATGACTCCAGCACCCCCGCCATGAACGCCGACTTGTCCACCATGCCCGACCTTAGGTCTGCCATTAGCTCCACCAGCGGCTTCATCCACCACCATACTCGGCAGCATCTATACAATTTTACCAACTGAAAAAAGAAGAAGAGAGAAACAAAATCACCACCACTGAACCCAGTTCCGTTCATGCCATGACCCATCAACACTAATACAACCACCCAAGCCACCGTCATCATTTGCGACACCACCATTACGGGAGCCATAGTACCCACCATAGCCCTCTGATCTTGGCCTAAAGCGCAGTGGAGGCATCATTTTTGCCGTGAAAGTTGCCTCTGCTCCGGCCACGTACTGCCCAAAAATCCCCCCACACCCACTCAGATTGGAATTGGATCCATAGAACCCGATTGGGATCTAGATCTAGATCTTGATCGGCGAGTTACACGGCCATTCCGGCATAACAGGTTGCTCCTCTTCTACGCACTTGGCCTGTTTGGGATCGTTGATCACAATCACGGAATCAGAGTGGCAATGGCTAAGATTCGCTCAGCTGATCGGAGGCCCTCGTCAGGTTTATCCCTGACCAACTACTCCTTCAAAAAGGAATTTCATTCCTCACCACCTGAAAATCACGCCCTCCGGTGACCTGAAGACCGTCGAAAGGTATAATTTTTACGAGTAGCTGAATTCCACCCTGATATCTCACCCGAAGCTCGACCAGTTTTCGGTGAACTGAGAAGTATGTTGTTCAGTGGTGGGCGGTGAAAATAAGTTATGGGGGTAAAGAATTGTGGTCGGGTAAATTTACATTCTTACGAGGGGTATTACCGTCATTTTTTTACTTCTGTTAATTCTTCGAACGGAAAAATAAAAAAGTGTAGTTTAGTGTAATAAAAATACTTAGGCGGAGCTGTGTATAATTTAAGACAAACCTCACGATAGGGGTGAGCACGGTTCTGTTTGGTTCGGTTTGAGGGTCAAATCGCAAATCGAACTGCTACCCTTCGGTTTGAAAATTTGTAAACCAAACCAAACCAAACCAAACACCATCGGTTTGGACGGTTCGGTTCGGTCGGTTTAAACGGTTTGACTTAGTCGGTTTGGATCGGTTTGCGCCCACTTAAAGTTGTTGTTCTTTTGGACATTATTAATTGAAGTTATATTTTTCTAAATTGCATATTGTTAATAAATTGGGTCAATAGACCCATTATCCGCCCACTAACAGATAATGTGTATTTGTTAGTTTGGATAAATACAGTTATTTAGAGAATCTTTATCTCCTAAGAGTTTGAAGTAAAGTCAGTCTCTAATTGTATCTCTATATAAAGGCTAGAGATATCTCAATAAGTCAGAGGTCATAACAATAACCCTCTCTCTATAGCACTTTCTCTATAGCACTTTCTCTAGAGCAATCACCAAGCTCTAGGATTTGGTTCGTGGATGAAGAACTCGACTCTAGTAGCATTTTCGTACCTGTGAAAAAGATCAAGCGTGTTGGAGGCTCGTAACAACAAAGATCCTACGTCGGAATATTCGGAGACTTCATACGGTATGTTTCTGAACCCACTACGTGTTACGTGGTAGCGCAATAATTGTTGTCATCGCTTCAACATTGGTATCAAAGCATGATTACTTGTTGATTCGCCTTTAACATGCTAGAATAAATTATGTGCATGCTGCGATTTTTTCTGGATACATGAATGAGACCCATTATTAAAATTTGAAAATTTTTGAGCATGTTTTTCTAAAAAATAATTATATAGTTTTGTTCTCCTATGGTTGAGGATGAACTCCATAAGATTTCGTGATTTTTGGATGCATGGTTGTGAGAAATCACGATTTTATTTTTCAAAAAATTGTGTTTTTTTTTAGTTTTGGGACTCAAATTCGGAGCATGATATACAGTTTTTATCATGATCGGCTGGTACATAATTAATCTATGTCGCATAAGCTTTCCAACGATATATCATACGCATTATTTGGCTTAAAAACGAGAGAGAGATATAGCCTTCGAAAGTTGGCATCGCGCATGACGGCGGCTGAAAATTAGGGTTTTCTAATAAAGAAGACAAACACGCGCCGAGGACGTGTGCCACGCGCGAAGCCAGTTACCGACGCGCCGCACGTGCCAAGACAGTAGCCCACGCATGTTCACACCCTCACACGCGTGGCAAGGCTGCAGACACGCGCCACACGCCACGCGCTACGTGCCACGAGCGCGTGCGTTACACGCGCCAAGCGAAAAGAGCCAGAGGCTGCCCCACACGCATGGCGGTGCGTGGAGGCGCGTGAGGCTGTTTTCGGCAGGTTTTGACCCCATCGCCGGCGCGTGGAGTCTTGTTTTGGCTTCTGAAGTTTTTTATATGGTGTTAAATTTATCTTTATATCCCCTGTGTGTATTCTGTTTAATTTTTAAATGACTTTTTCTATTGAAATTAGCTTTAAAATTTTATTTTATACACACAGAATTTTTTCTTTAATTAAAGAGGGTATATTAGGGATAAATTTACTGTTTGCCAATTTTAAGAATTTATCTCTCATTTTTGAGACATTTAGAAATATTTTTTGTGGTACTAATGTGTTCCAAAAAATACGAATAATGCGCAAATATTAATTTTTGCACTTTGTGAGCAAAAATAAATATTATGGAGAGTTATATGACATAGATGAATTATGTTTTATTTATTTGCCTTGATTAGAGTTATGGTTTAAATATGCTTTTGTTGAGATATATTTGTTGGGCTTTTGGCAAGCCCACACCTCTTTAAACTCAATTTTCAAGGCCTTTACGCCCGTTTTCCTTGGAAGGAGAATGTGGCCTATTCATCCATTTAAATTACCCTTTAACTTGTTATTTGAGCATGCTAGTTTTAGGTTAAATGGATGGATACTAGATTGGCATTCTAAAGAAACTTATGTTTATGTGTTTACTCTTATTTTAAGAAAATTCTTTTGAGAATAATGTGTTGTGCGGCATCTCCATTTGTTTTATTGGAGTAGTTTGTAGTAGGATTCTCAAAGATGTTGTATTTTACTATTTCCCTGTATATTTCCAGAAAGCTTTGTACGGGGATGTAATTTCGCACGCATATTATTCAAGCCAGAATTTTCTTAGCATAAGTTATTAGAATGCCAATAGGGCTCAATGGAGTCCTTGCACACTTTATTGTTTGGTACAATTATATTGTTCTAAATTATCATGTGGATGATTTATTATATTGTGGCTTATATGATGATGAAATTTATTGCGAAAAATTACTTGAAAAATATTTTTCCCAACTCACATACATGGGAGATGATTACGAGCTTAGCAAATTTTCGATTTCATGATGTGAGGAAGGATTATGTTTTTCATTTGAATTTTTTGAAATAAATAGAAGGATGTATAATTAATGTATTTTCCTTGCGCAATCTAATGTAGTGAATATAATGGCCACCAAGAATGTCATAGCTGATCTCGTTAAGGGTGAGAAACTTAACGGAGATAATTATGACGTTTGGCACAAAAAGATGAAATTCATGCTGAACGAACAAGAGCTTGAGGAGCACTTGACCAAGGAGATGGTCGCGCCGACTGAGGCACAACCCCTAAGAGACCACACTGCCTACCAGAAATGGAATCAGAAAGATCGTAGTACGCGCTACACCTTGTTGAGCAAAATGATATAATCGGGCAGTATGATGAACTTCCAACTTGCAAAGCTTTATGGGAGCATCTCAAGTTCTCTTTTGGTGGAACCTCAACTACGCGGCTTCGTAACCTTGTGATTAAGTTTGAGGAGTACACAAAAGACCCTAAACATACCATGAGTGAACATTTACGGATGATGTCAAATATGATTGGTAAGCTTAGGGATGCTGGACATGCGCTCACAGATGAGCAGCAAGTCAGAGCTATCATAAGGTCCCTTCTTGCCTCATGGGCTAATATGAAACAGATATTGACCCATAGTGAAAACATTAAGAATTTTTCTGATGTTTCACAACGTGTCATCCTTGAGGCTGAGACTCGAGACGCTGACAAGACCCTTGCTTATGTCGCCCAAGGGGATCGCGCAATGCAAATGGCAAGCGCGGAAGACAAAGTAAGAAAGGCGAGGCTAGCACTTCTGCGCCAAAGGAAGAAAAAATGAAGAAACGCAAGAGAGGAAAACGTGGTGGGAAAAAAGATCTGTCTAAAGTTAAATGCTTCAACTGTCAACAGAAAGGACACTTCGCTCGTGCTTGCACTGAGCCAAAGAAGGTACTTTCTGAATCTCTCTCTCAGTTATATGTTTCCTCACATGTGATGGTTGCTCATTCCCAACCTGTGTGGTTTATGGATACAGGTGCAACAAACACATGTAGCACGTGATCGAGAGGGGTTCGTAGATTACCACCGAATTCCAGTGGGAAGCAAACATATCTTCATAGGAAACAATAGCTCCGAAAAGGTGCTAGGGGTTGGTTCTTACCAGCTCAAGTTGCGCACTGGGTGCACATTGATTCTTGAAGATGTGCGATATGCACCAACTGTTCGGCTTAATCTACTTTCAGTTATTGCTTTATTAGACAGTGGTTTTTCCTTTATTTTTTAGGGGTAATAAGTTGGACATCTTCTTGGATGATGTTTTGTTCGGACATGGTTTTTGCATGAATAGTCTTTTTCAAATTGGATTTAATTGATTCTCAGTCCTCTTATTCTTATATGGTGAATAATAATATTATGAATGATTCTACCACCTGGCATGCAAGACTAGGCCACATAGGCCAAGATAGAATGACTCGTTTGGCTAGAGAAGGCCTTTTGGGCCCACTCGCAAGAGTCAATCTACAAACATGTGAGGCTTGTTTGGCCGGTAAAGCATGCAGGAAGCCTTTTTGGAAAGGCTGTGAGAGCAACTCAACCACTTGAGCTAGTTCACTCTGACATATGTGGACCTATGAGTGTAAAGGCACGCCATGGGGCCTCTTATTTCCTTACACTGATAGACGATTATACGCGATATGGTTATGTGTATCTGATATCTCACCGCTATGAAGCTTTGGACTATTTCAAACGCTTTGTAGCTGAGATTGAGAATCGAAAAAGAAGAATTTAAAAACTCTTCGCACTGATCGGGGACGCCAATATTTGTCAGATCACTTCAAGAAGTTTTTATGAGGAAAAAGGGATACGCAGGCAACTTACTATTCCTAATACTCCACAACAAAATGGAGTTGTGGAAAGAAGGAATAGAACATTGTTAGACATGGTTAGATCTATGATGGCGCAAACAAACCTTCCAATATCTTTTTGGGGATGCTCTTTTGACTGCAGCCTATATACTTAATCGAGTGCCTTCACAATCAGTCAAATCCACCCCATATGAGCTTTGGATTGGCCAAAAGCCAAATTTGGATAACTTGTGCCCATGGGGCTCAGCAGGTTATGTTCACAGTACTTCTCATTAGTATGGAAAACTAGGGCTATGTGATGTATAGTGAACATCCAAATGGTGGAAGGACTGAAATAGAGTCTCGTGATGTTGATTTCATAGAGAATTATTTTCCTAGCATTGGAGACGCGAGTAAGAATCTTGACCTCTATGAGTTAGAGGAGGTTGAAGCCACTTTACCATCTCCAAGCGAAGGTGGGGAATTAATTCCTCATTCGGTTGTCGCTGAAGATAGTGTAAGTGACCTTCAACCTAGTGGGAGTATCCCAAAAAGTGGGAGCACACCACAAGGACCATTAGGTCAACAAGATTCTCAACTGCGTAGAGGTGCACGAGGAAGAGTTCCACGTCGTCATTTTGAGATTGACGGAAAAATTCTTATGTGCACTCCAAATGACGAAGACGAGCCTACTTCTGTGGAAGAAGACTTATCTTCGTTTGCTAGTAATGAGTGGATGGTTACAATGAAGGATGAGTTGAGCTCAATGGAAAAGAATCAGGTCTGGGAGTTGATTGACCTTCCGCCAGGGCGCAAGACTTCGTCTGCTAGTAATGAGTGGATGGTTACAATGAAGGATGAGTTGAGCTCAATGGAAAAGAATCAGGTCTGGGAGTTGATTGACCTTCCGCCAGGGCGCAAGACTGTTGGAAACAAGTGGGTTTTAAAAGTCAAGCACAGGGTCAATTGACAAGTATAAGGCACGTCTTGTGGCGAAAGGCTATACCCAACTACGAGGTATGGACTATGAAGACACTTTCTCCCCAGTGGTAAGATTTGCTTCAATTCGCCGCTATTGTCGCCCAGCAGGATTTAGAACTTTTTCATATGGGTGTTAAGACTGTGTTTCTCAATGGAGAATTAGACGAAGAGATTTATATGGCTCAACCTGAGGGTTTTGAAGTCAAGGGACATGAGCGCAAAGTTTGCCAGCTCAAACGTTCTATATATAGTCTCAAACAATCGTCTAGGCAGTGGTACTTTAGGTTTCATCATGCCATTACCTCTATAGGTTTTGAAATGATTGAACAAGACCATTGCGTTTACGTAAAACGATCCAAGAAAAACATTCTGATCCTTTCTTTGTATGTGGATGACATTCTTTTAGCTGGGAATGACATGAGTTCCATTGTCGCCACTAAGCAGTGACTGTCCTCAACTTTTGAGATGAAGGACATAGGAGAAGCTAATTATGTGCTCGGGGTTAAAATCGTACGTGATCGTCCAAAGAGACTTCTCAGTTTGTCTCAAGAGACATACATCAAGAAAGTCATTGAACAATTCCGTATGCATAACCCAAAACCCATAGACACTCCAATGGACAAGGCGTGTACTTTAACAACAGATCAATGCCCAAAGAATGATGAAGAAAAGAATCGGATGTCCAAAGTGCCTTATGCGGCTGTAGTAGGAAGTCTGATGTACGCTATGCTGTGTATGCGTCCAGACATCTGCTATGCCGTTGGAATGGTGAGTCGTTATCAGAGTAATCCTGGACCCGCTCATTGGAATGCGGTGAAGAGGATCCTTCGATGCCTGCGTGGAACCGCTGATCTCATCCTGTGTTATCATGGTGGAGACTTGAGACTGAGAGGATACAACGATGCTGATTGGGGCGCTGATAGAGATGAGCGCATATCCACTTCAGGTGGAGCTATCTCTTGGTACAGCAAGAAAAAGTCTTGCATCGCCCTATCCACGATAGAGTCGGAGTATGTTTCTTGTTCAGCAGCAGTCCAGGAAACTGTTTGGTTGATGTCATTCTTACAGGCTCTAGGGGTTACAGCTCATGCAGACGAGTCTGTCACTGTTCATTGTGACAATACAGCTACCCTAGATTTTGTAAAGGACCTCAAATATCATCGGAAGGCCAAACACATAGGCCTTCGTTATCACTTCATTAGAACTTTAGTTGCGCATGGAAAGGTGACCATAAAGCATATACCTACTGGCAGAATGGTGGCTGATCCTTGACCAAGCCTATTGCTAGAGATGTTTTCCTTTCTCACATTAGGAGTATGGGACTACGTAGGTTTTGATATGTTTATGGCATCTTATTAGACCTGGCAAACGGGTATACCCGCCGGGTACGGGTAAAACCCGGTCGGGTACGGGTAAAAACGGTTCGGGTAATTTATACCCGGGTTTTTTAGGGTAGGATTTTCCAGGATCCGTACCCTACCCTTGCGGGTAAGGTATTACCCGCGGGTCATCTCTCTCTCTCTCTCTCTTTTTTAAATAGATTTTAACTGCGGCGGTGGACTGACAGAGGCTTCTCGGAGGCTGACGGCGAAGGACGGTGGCGTGCTGCAACGGCAGTCTCGAGTCCCTCGACGCTGCTACGGCGGTGGACGGTGGAAGACAGATCTGGCGTCTCGAGTCCCTCGACGGCTGATGAGTGATGGACGACCACGATGTGGTGGACTCGAAGGGGACTCGAGACCCTCAACGCTGCTACGGCGGTGGACGGTGGAAAACAGATCTGGCGTCTCGAGTCCCTCGACGGCTGATGAGTGACGGACGGCCACGATCTGGTGGACTTGAGACCCTCGACGCTGCTATGTGGTTGTCGGTGGAAAACAGATCTGGCGTCTCGAGTCCCCCGAGGGCTGATGAGTGACGGACGGCACGATGTGGTGTTGGCCTGCGGAGGCAGATGTGGTGTTGTTTGCACATATGGTGTTGGCCTGCGGCGGCAGATGTGGTGTTGTCGGCACATATGGTATTGGCCTGCGGCGGCAGATGTGGTGTTGCGGGCAGATGTGGTATGGCGGCGTGAGAGGGAGAAAGGAATGAGACTGAGAAGTGACGAACTGAATTGAAAATGAATCAGATTTAGGGCACAAATTTTTTTTCCATTATATACTCCCAAAAAACAGGTAACAAAGGGTAACCCGAAAACTGACCCGAACCGACCCGAAAATTACGGGTCGGTTCGGGTACGAGTCAGATTTCTACGGGTATTGAATATAGGTACCCGTACCCGGAATTTTGGACCGAGTACGGTTCGACCCGTGGGTACGAGCAAATTTTTGCCAGGTCTACATCTTATGTACTTAACATTATTTATTACATTAAATTTTCATTCCTTGATTTGAGTTTATTTTGGAATGAATGGATAATCTTTGTGATTACATATACATCCTTATTGAGAGTGTCACCAGGCTCGAATTGACCTACTCACACGGGTAATTCACCTTGGCGCTAAGATAGCGAGCAAGATGAGACATAATTGTCTTAAGCGCCAAGTGGGCGAATAAGATGGTACAACTTATAAAGCAAATATGTAGCCTTAGTTGGAGCTAAGATGAGACCTATAAAGTTAGGTCGATCATAGAGTATCTCCACAACTCTATGTAGCCTGCTTACAGCCGAATGTGAGATTTCAGGCAGGCACTATGAGAGTGACTGGGCTGAAAAACTCAGGTTAGGCGCTTGTACAGCGACTAGACCCAGATTCGTATGGCGTATTTTATTATACATTTATGTGACACGCCCTTACGGGTTACGCCATAGCATGCAAATCATACTGCATGTGTTAAATACAGACCGATAGTGGGAGTGATGAAAGAATCCCTGCTTCGTCACTGTGTGAGCCACTTGGATCGATATTTTTTGATCCTATGTAATACCCTTCTCACCTTAGACTATGTCATGAAGAGGATACTCAATGTCGCTACTTTAGCATGTACCCTTGGATCATGGATGATGCGGTCTCGCGGGGCATGTCTAGGAAAGCGGTTGGGTTTAATTGGAATGATATGAGGGCTTTAGGAAGAAAGTTCAATATTACATCATGTTGTGTGATTCATAGCCCGGGCGACTTTGTCGATTTTCGTTTCAATATGAGTCATGAATACATAACATATGAGAGGTTTAACACTGCTCACTATGAGGGATTTGAGAGTGTTTAATCTGATGTAGTTGAACTATCTGGGGTACATACGAGATTTTTTGGGAGTGATGTATTGTGTTAGTTTTGTGATAACTTAATACAGTACTCCTCAACTGGACATCCTTTCTCGTAGGTCGCACATTTCATTTCTTGTATGAGGAGATGAGTGGACGAGAGATAAAGAGGGACTGTACGATTTATTTGCCTTGTGTGTGGGCGAGTGGGAGCTGTTAATAAATTGGGTCAATGGACCCATTATCCGCCCACTAACAGATAATGTGTATTTGTTAGTTTGGATAAATACAGTTATTTAGAGAATCTTTATCTCCTAAGAGTTTGAGGTAAAGTTAGTCTCTAATTGTATCTCTATATAAAGGCTAGAGATATCCCAATAAGTCAGAGGTCATAGCAATAACCCTCTCTCTATAGCACTCTCTCTAGAGCAATCACCAAGCTCTAGGATTTGGTTCGTGGACGAAGAACTCGACTTTAGTAGCCGTTTTCGTACCTGCGAAAAATATCAAGCGTGTTGGAGGCTCGTAACAACAAGGATCCTACTTCGGAATATTCGGAGACTTCATACGGTATGTTTTCGAACCCACTACGTGGTAGCACAATAATTATTATCATCGCTTTAACACATATAATCTTGTTTTGTTCGATATATAAGTTATCATTGGTGAATGAAAAAGAGTGAGTAAAGATAAAATAGATATTGGTCACAAAATTTTTGGTGTTATAAGTGTTGTCAATATTTTCGTTTTCTTTAACTTTCAAGATTTGTTTATTTGGATTTGCTTAGCACTCCATATGTGTAATTATCAATGGACTGTTACTAAAAATATATTAATATATCATAGGTCGGTTCGGTTCGGTTCGGTTTAGAATCGATTTAAAAAATGTGAACCGTGAACCAAACCGAACCAAGGTCGGTTTGGAAAATATGAAACCAAACCGTTAAGATCTTTAGACGGTTCGGATTGGATTGAATTGGTTCGGTTTGAGCGGTTCGAATCGATTTGAACGATTTGATACTCACCCTTGTCGCAGGGTGCCGCGTGTAATTTAGCCCCAAAAAAAAATGATGTATCTACATTTTCCATCCGTAAGAGTGGGTCCCTCGCTTGAATTGCACATGTTTTCCCTTTTTTGATATCATGGTCCGTTCCCCTTTTTTTTGCATCATGGATGTCTCGTTTTACTTGTGCCTCGTCCTTTCAAGGAACTAGCCCAGGTTTAAGTTGAGACTGGAGAGAAGATTTATAAACATATATCACACTTGCATCTTACAAGTAAACTTTATGTGCTAGTTACAATTTATAAGTGATAATATTTGTAAATCTCTTGGGGTTAGAGGGTAATCTTACGTGTATCCACCGATTACAAAAAAAAAAAAAAAACCAAATACGTCATATGACCAAAAATTATATAAATGGAAGTGATAAATTCTGTAAAACCACTTATTTAGCCCTTTATTTGTCTTGATTTTTTTTCCTTTTCACATGGCACCCTCAATCTCTCCTTTCTTTCATATGGCAACCACCATCCTCCTTTTCTTGATAGATATCTAAGTGAAAGTGTGCACGTGTGTGTGTGCGCGCTTGATTCTATTTGGGTTGACTGGCAAATATTGGGGTGAAGGCCCGTGGGCTGATTGAAGATCTAAAAAGATGGTTTAGGGTTTTAGAAATGGTTAGGTCCGTTGATGGGTAGCCAAGGGCTGATATGGAGGCACAAACTAAAGTCCTTCGGAAAGAAGTAATGCAGTAAAAAAAATTATTGCATTTCTTTTTTTTTAAAACCAAATGATTTATTGCTTGATCATTGCCTTGAAAATTTGATTTTTGAAATGGGCTTAAAATTGATTTGGGTTATTGGTTTTATTTTGGTACGAGTTATCATGCTTGTGCAACGTATCATCAACATGTTCACTGATAATCCATCCTAGAAATCAGTATTAGATTCAATTACATGTGTATGCATGATAACATATAAACTGATAACATTATAATCAATTACGACTGGTATTGATGTCAAGTCTGACATAAAAAAGGAAGTATTGCACCTGCGATTTGCGAGCAGATATGAAATTAACAATATGATTTTTATAATATCATATTATTAACTTGAACGTTGTTAAAGCTATTAAATTGAACTTTGTTATAGAATCAAGCATGATATATAAGTGTTTAAAATGTAAAAATTAAACATATCCCAAATGTTTTAATGAATTTTAAATGGCCTCGTGTCCAAATATGAAATTGTTAAATTGAACTTTGTTAAAGAATAAGCATGATATATAAGTGTTTTAAAATGTAAAAATCAAACATGTCCTAAAGGTAGTTATTTATTATTTTTTGTTTAGCGTCATTTTTTTAATAATTTTCTCATAATACCACTTGTAACTGTTGTAGATAGGAAGTTGTATATCACAAACAAAAAAAATGGTGTTACACCAAAAGGAGTATTCTTCTTATATATATGAATCATCGTGGCACACGCGATACATGTGCAAAAATAAAGTTGATAATATCAATTTCATTAAAAAAAAAATCGAGCATCAAGTATAAATATTTATTGTCACATTTGATAAAATGAATTATAAATTTTAATAAAATTAAGTTTGTCATACATGTAGCGAAATAAGTTAATAAAATATTTTCATCGTATCAATTTTAGATTTAATTTTAACTACATTTTTCACGAATTTGAAATTGTTAGACCCAAACATGTGCAAAGATAAAGTTAGCAATATGATATTTTTGTAAAATCAAGTTTGGATTTTATAATTTACTTTACTGTATTTTTGTATGAAGTTTAAAATATGAAAGTAAACATGTCTTTATGGGTAATTATTAAGATTTGTATTTTGTGTCATATTTTAGAAAAATTCTTAGAATGTCACTTGTCATCGTTCTAGTTTAGTAGTTGGTAACATCAAAAAAAAAATTCTTTATATGTACTAGAGACTAGTTACCGTGGCACATGTGATGCGTGTACAAAAGTTTTCTTTAAAAATAATCAAGTATCTCGCATGTGTAGTTATTTACTATTTAGTTTTTATTTTGTGTTATCTTTCAACAACTTGCTTATTATGCCATGTTTCGCCTGTAATGGCCCTTGGTGCGGATGGCGGCCTTGGTGCGCCAGTGTGGTTGTGGGTGGTCGTAGTTTATCTTCGTGGGGAGGTGGTGGGCGGTGGTGGTGCGTCGTGGTGATGGGGAGAGTTGATTGGCAGGGATAGTGGGTGTTGCTAGCGGTGTGGGTCGTGAGTGGGCAGTTTTCGTTGGGAGGTAGAGGCTGGCGTGGTGGATCGGTGTAATGGGTAGATACGCAAGGGCAGTGGGTGATGCCGGCATGGTCATTGGGATGTTGCCGGAGGATGCTGCTGGTGGTGGTGGATGGTGATGTGTGAAATGAGAGCAGCCAGCAACCCAGTTTGTTCCTGCATTATTGGTTGTACAATGTGAAGTTTTGGTTGTACAACATGCATTGTTGGTAAAAGTTAAAAAAAAAAAGATATAACAAAAGAAGAAGAAAAACCCTAAAGGGTAGGGGGTTTTATTCAAGAAATGGAGGGTAGTTTGTGGATGAAAAAAACTAAAAAAGTAAGGTGTCAGGGAATCTATAGACGGAGTTAGGGTCCCATCAAATTTGTGTAGTTCCGTGAAATGTGGGTACAAACCTTAGGGAGCAGAGTATAATTAACAAAGATAAGGGGGTCCATGTTTTAGGGTAAACCTCAGGGGTGCAGTGTGTAATTTATCCAAAATATTATCATCGTATCAAATTTAAATATTTAAATTTAACTATAGTTTTTTTAATGAATTTGAAACTGTTAAAACCAAACATGTGCAAAGATAAAGTTAGCAATATGATATTTTTGTACTATATATCAAGTTTGGGTTTCATATTTATTTTAGCTATATTTTCTTTAATAATGTTGAAATTATGAAAACCAAATATGTCATTGTAGGTAGTTGGTGTTCCAAAAAGGTGTTATACTAAAAGATTTTTTTATTTTATATAGTAGGAGCCACCATGGCACACGCGATATGTGTGTGCGAAAATAAAAGTAATAATATAAATTTTGTTTTAAAAAAAAATCAAACATCATGTATACGTATTTATTGTCATATTCAATAAAATGAATCTTAAATAACAGAGAAATAAGTTAGCTATACGTCTCCAAAAATAACAAAATATTATTATCGTATCAAACTTGATCTTGAATTTTTTTATTATATTTTTTAATGAATTTTAACTTGTGAAAACTAAACATATTTTTGTAGGTATATGGTTACTTACCAATTAAAATTTTTACTTTGGGTCATTTTTTAAAAAAATTATTGGGATGCCACTTGTCATCATTGTAGATTGGTAGTTATGTAACACCAAAAAGATGTTACACCAAATCAAGTTTTGGCTTAATAAGTAGTATATATAGATAGATATAGATATAGATATAGAAATAAATATATGTAGATAATGCATATTTAGTTGTTAACTACTGTTGTTGCTATAGAGGATTTAATGGAGTGTAGGGAATAACTGCTATAAAGGAATTAATGGAGTCTAGGGAATAAAACACAGAACATTGTGGGGAAAGATGAATGTGGTTATGCTTCTTTGATGATTTCAGGTATTAGGTTTTGTTTTCATTTTTGGTCGAGGTTGGGTTCCTATTGTTTAGAGCCATTGAAGAAGAGAGGAAGATGGAGTTATGGAGAGCAAGAGGGTAGGAAGTATAAATTCAGTCAAGGATGATCAATTGGGGAGCATATTCATTCCAACTCTTTTAAATTCTGGGCTAACAGGTAGCATTTTTAGAGTTGTTGACTGAAATTACGCCCTTACATCAAAGGGTTTAGGAATATTTTGTTAGGTTACACTTAGTTCAAATGGTCTACACTAGACATTTTGTTAGGTTCCACTTAGTTCAAAATGGATGTGAACCTCTGCCACTGAACATACTTTTTTGTTAGGTTACACTTAGTTCAAATGGCCTACACTAGACATTTTGTACGGTTTTAAGAGTTTCAAGTTTTACAACTCAGGCACCATCGTGTCAATTTTAGATATCGGGTGCACTCAATGACAAGAGTTTGATGCATAATCATTTTCACTTTTCTAATTTACATCAGTAAGAGATATCATCGGGTCAATTTTAGTGTTAATCGAGACTAACTCTTTTATCTGTGGGATATTAAGGACGCAACTGCGACATCGGCCTGCTACATTTCTTAAGTACTGGCCGTAGGTGCATGATCTTTTTCTGATGAGCAAACAATGCCACGATTCATAAAAGCAAGCCTGAAACTGAATAAGTCAGTGGGCTTTGGTTAACTGAAACTTTGCCTGGCCCATAAAATGTCTCCTGATCTTAAGGTCAAAGCTTGGCCTTAGATTTGATGTGTGCCCGAGCTTGGCAATTCGAAAGGCTATAGACTTTAGATCGTGTTAGTATAGTCTCTGCTTTGTCGCTAAAAGATGACACTTTTGTTGCTAGTGTAGTTTCTAAGATGCAAAACAGTATAATATAGTGTAAAATATGTTCCATTCCTTAACTTCTAAAATAAAGTCCTATCTCCCCATCGAAGAAAAAAATCCTGTTATACTTTGTAATGCCTCCACTCATTGCCAAAATTCATATTAGAGAAAACACCTTTTTAGCACCCGATGAAACATGGATAAGCGTTTGAGAGTGTGAAAATAAATATTTTCCCAAAAAATAAATAAATTGGAGAGGATTAATAAAGTTAATCAAAAAATCCACAAACTCAGCCAAGTAATTCAAATAACACAAAACAACTCGACGAGAGGCACCCTACGATAAGTCAAATCTAATCATGATTTTATAAGTCAAACAACAAATCACATTTATTCACATCGATTATATATGAGAATTGTGATCGATTCTTATACTTGGAAGGCTTTCCTCTCCTTGATGCTTATGTGTAGGACACCACGCTTTGATATCAAAGTTAGTTTTGCCGGTGCCAATGGTCTTCAGATTGCTGTTTCATATCCCACGTTGTGCACGAGGTCCACTTTACTCGGATCGATGCTTAAAATTACCTTGTATTCGAGCCTGTCTACGAGAGCAGGTGCAAAAATCCACATCGATTCTACATGGTTATTGGATCCATTCTTATAAGGGTGCGTTTTCCCTACTCTTAAACTTACTTTTTAGTTTGATATCAGGTTTTAGTAATTTTTCACCGTCTTGAACACATTTTTGGTATAGAAACCAGGTGCTAATATTTTTTACTGAAAACCATTTCAAAAGTTGATATGTTAGACACTGATCAAGTAACAAGGTAGCTTATTGACTATGCATTGGTGACCAGTGATTTGGATGGTTGTTATAACGATGGTTTGCAAAGTCAGAAGTGAGACAACCCAACTATAACGTGCTAGCCTGATGGTTTTAACTCCTTGTATAGTATTGATGTTTTGAATATAGAATATATTGACATAAAAAAAACGCGCGTGTGTGTGTGTATATATATATATATATATATATATATATATATATATATATATATATGTCAAACTGAGAGAATGTAACATTCTCTTTTTATGCCATTTGGCAGTCAAGAAATCATATAAATTTCACTTTTGTCTTTCTTCCACATCAGCGTATCCCACCTCAAAACAAATCTCTCTCTCACTCTCTCTCTCTCTCTTTATATCTCATTCTAACCTATAACTTATTCAAATCTTGAAAGTTTCTAATATATTATACAACTATGACATGTTTTCACAATCTAATAAAATTAATCTCCCTTCTTTTATTTTATTCTATGTCTTTTAAGTACATATATATATATATATATAATTATCTCTTATATTATATTTTTTCTTATGTTACATAACTTTTTATACTGTTTTAGATAAGTTCTATTAGTAAAAATCTCAGCACATGAGTTCTTAATATTGTTACTAAAAAATGATAAAAAAACTCATAAAAAGGTAAAAATAATATTATTTGTTACTGTTATTATATATATATGAACTTTTAATTAATCGTTGTTGATTCCGTATGCAACGCACGTAATTAATATTAGTACTATTTGGAAGTAGGAGAGTTAGACTGAAATAATTCCTGACCTCAAATTGCTTTTTTTTGAGGCATTTGAACTGCTCTTTTGAATGACGAAACTCAAGGATTCAAACTACGCGGCCCGCCGGCACCTCTCACACACACACACACACACACCCACGCACGCACGCACGCACGCACTTCCCACACTTCTCGATATTCAACTGTAATTGCAGCACCAGTACATGTTTCTCCTCGCACACACGCACACAAACTCCAACAAAACTCCCTGTCTCTTCAATGTGTTTAACATTTTTAGACTCAAAACCCAAGAAGGACGAAATTAGAAGACCCTAATACTGGTTTTATAAGTTGTCGCTTGCACACTGTAGCCTGTAGCTGAACACGCGAAGACAGCCCCACACTGTTGTCTGTATTTTCGAATTAACCACATTGCTCTAATCTGCTCACTCAAGCACTTGGAGCTTTTCAAATCTTGAAACCCATTGTAAGTCTACCTTGAGTTTGATGCAAGTCTTTCTACTTTTCTGTAGTTTGAAGTTTGAAGTTCGAGTCGTGTTGAGTTAAAGCTCATATCTTCGAAAACCTCAATTTTTTTGTTTTCCTTCAAAATGTTTGGGGGTTTCAACACATTGTTTACATTAGTGCGTTAGTTCTATCTTGTTTGTCTCGAAATTTATAATCTTGGTCCAGATTCTTATCTATTAGAAGGTCGAACCCTGGAAACCCGGGGACCTTCAGCGGGAATCATGGGTTTTCTAAATTTAAGTGCTACATTAATGCTATTATTGGATATTGTAAGCCCATTTACTTAGAACTACTGTTTCTTTAATCAACTTGATTTCTAGATTAATGAGCTAATCCCAGTATCCCATCAATTTTTTGGCTGTATATTGTTAGATTTAAATCCTTGGGTAATCAGATTTTAGGGGGTTTTGGCATCAGATAGTCAGAGAATGGAATGTGCAACTAAACCTCCCAAACCCACTTCAAACATATCTGAAATTGTCTCCAAATTTGCTAAAGTTTGTAGATTGAGGTCCCTTGGTGTATTGCCATCTGAAAACGCCAGCCAGTTTGCCTACGATGGCAATGATTTGCTATTGGCTGAAGAGAGCTGTGATGCAACCGAGGAGGCCGAGTTTGATGTACAAAAAGTCCATCCCCAACCAGCTGAGGTTCCTGTGAAAGGCAAGGAATGTTCTAAATTGGATGTACTGAATCTGTTTGACGCAATTTCGGTGCTAAAATTAGCTTATGTTCAGCTCCAAGAAGCTCACGTTCCATATGACACAGTAAAAATCAAAGCTGCCGATGAACTTGTAGTTTCTCAACTCGAAGCCCTGTGCAAGATTAAGCATGCTCGCAAGGAGAAGCAATTTGAGAAACCCAGTTCAATTGCAGCTCGTTCTGCTCTTCTGCTAGCAGAAATTCAAGTTCAAGAAAGGCTGTTGAAGAAACTGAAGTCCCATATCAAACCGAAAGAGGCTGAGTTTAAGGGTTTGCAGCGAGAACTTTGGGATTTGAATTTGAGGAACGAAAAACTGGCTGAAGAGTTGAGACTGAGAGAAAAGTCAAATGCTAGGTTTTCTAATTCGTATGCCATTCAAAATACTTGTAAGGCAGTTTCGGAGGCCATTCATGATTTTGCTAAGCCGTTAATTGCCTTGATGAAAGTTTCAGGTTGGGATCTTGACAGGGCCTCCAAGGCAATTGAAGATTCAATAGTGTATTCCAAGAGGTCCCACAAGAAGTATGCATTTGAAGCTTATATTGCTCGTAGGATGCTTTATGGCATTACACCTAAATCCTACAATGTCGACGATATCATGAGATTTGATGACCCAGTTGATGTTCTAACAGAAAACCTGAATTCTGACTTCGCAAAATTTTGCAGAACAAAGTACCTATTAGTAGTTCATCCAAAGATGGAAGCGTCATTCTTCGGGAACTTGGACCATAGGAAGTTTGTCTCAAGTGGAAGGCACCCAAGGACGCCATTCTACCAAGCATTCGCCAAAATGGCAAGGTGGGTTTGGGTTCTCCAAGGGACTGTGGCTTCAATTGGATCCAAGGTTGAAATTTTCAAAGTAAAGCGAGGAAGTGAGTTCTCAGATGTCTTTATGGAATGCGTGGAGCAGCACATGGAAGATGTGATTGGGTTTGACGAAGACCGATTAAGATTCAGAGTTGAGTTTATGGTCATGCCGGGGATCAGAATTGGGGAGACACTGGTCAAGTCTAGGGTTTATCTATCAAAAATTAGATCCTCAACCGATACATGCTAGGAGGAGGTGCTCTGGCTAACTGAGTAACTGGTAACTCAAGAAAACCCAATTACTTATTTGTTCTGAATATGTTTATACATCACCCTTTGAGCTGAGCTTCTAATGGTCATAGTTGTTGCATGTTGGGATTGAACCAAAAAACTAACAGCTTGTTAAGTTAATGCCCTTAAGATCTCTTTTATAACATCCAAGGATGTTGTTGCTTTATAAATGTGGTATGTTTATGCAGCTAATAATGCCATTGCAATGCTGCATGTTGCTTATCACGATTGGCTTGCCAAAAAGAGAACAGAAGATTATTGTTTTCTGAATATTGTTTTTGCGTCTACCCCTCAAGGGGACGCAACAATTTGTCTGATACAGTGAAATGACATGGTCTTCTTCCATGGAAAGCTTGAATAGGCAATGTAAAACCTTGATTTTTAACCGTCACAACAAGAAGTTTGGCGAGTTGCTATAGCTCGTCCGGGAGTAGTTAGTTCATAAATTTTTGCTTGCTTTTTTGGATTGCAGTTTTCACGTGGAACTGTGAAAGAACATACAAGTTCTTGGGATTCAAGACGACGGCATAGTAGAAATGGATGTATTTTGATTGACTTCTGCTCAATTAGCTTGCATGCTTGATCTGCACCTGAGGATCAAGAAACTATGCCACACCATCCTTCGTTTGAAAGGAAACCTTATATGAGTAAGTTTTGTCAGGGGTTTGAGCTCATCAAGTTTCGTCAAAGCTTCTGCCTTCCGGACATCTTTACTGATTAGCTTCTGAGTAGGCAAAATTGTTTAACGTTGTTTCAGTTTAAACTTGGTATTAAATTCACTGTTCATTAATTCTCGAACAAACTTCATAAGCCTAAAAAAGAAAGGGAAAATAATAGGCTCCATATGGGTGACATACAATTGGAAATTGGTTCCTACCACTGATTACAACCTCAAATGAGGGGGTGGGGGGGGGGGGGGGGGTCACTTTGAACTATCGATGTCTTCCTGATCATTACTGGAAAACAAATCCTTGCACAGCTCCCCATAGAATCGACATACCAAGTTGATGAAAACAGGACACTTAAGGTTCTTCCAGCAGTAGAGAAGCTCTTCTATGTCCGTCAAATCCTTCACTTTCCCTTCTTCCACAATCATCTCCATCAAGTAGTTCTCGAAGCTCCTGCACGCATCTTCCACATCATCCTGAGCCGAGAGTACGCCCTTACCAGTTCCGCTCATCCTAACATAAGCCGGGGTAAGAGGAGAGGAGTAGGGCGCCCTGTGATTCCCTGCATCCGAAAAACTCTTGAGCTCCATCACTCGGTCCATCTCCCTAGACTTTCTTCCCGAACCCCAATTCGATAGTAAACCCGTAAAACGCCTTCTTTTAGGAGTCTTGGTCACTTTGGCATCGCTTCGAGGGAAGCATAGAGCTCTTATAAAGACTGGCTTTCTGAATCTAAACTTGAAGACTTGTAGCATCTTCTTGCATGGGTTGATAAGCTTCTTGTATCTGAAGCCAACAGGAGCTCTTTCTGTCATCTCTGAATGATTAGCAGAAGTGTGCTTGTGAAGGGATTGGTAAAGAATGATGGCCTTTTTGCTTGAATGTCACTTTCTATTCCGTTAGGAGAAGTGGGGTGCTTTGAGAAGTTGCTTGCTTGATGGTTTGGTGCAACACACAGAGGGTGGTGAATTAGTTGATTCCGCCTCCCCTTTTTCAAGGGTAGAAGCAGGATCTGGTGCTAGTGGATGCGGTACACGTTTGGTCTAAAAGGGTAGTGGTGTGCCATGAACTGAACCCATATTAACTATTACAAGAAGTGCCTAATCTGGTTCTACTTGAGTTGGTTCTGGTTTAAATTCTCAGGGCATTTGGTTGGTGTAGACTGATTGTTTATTGCCTATTTGGGAGAAACATTTTCATTGATCAAGAGAAGTGATCAATTGCTTCAAAAAGTGCACCAAGTCAACTGGCCTAAAAAATGATACATGGGCCTTGGGGTCTTTCATTGTATGTCCTGGCCCATTACACAGCATTGGACAAGTACAGTAAGCCTATGTGATATAGTCTTGTACAAGTTGGTTTAGGGATCAGCCTGATCAGGGGATGGGCTAGGCTCTCTCCAAGATCCAGTTTTGTAGAATTTCATACTTGAGCTCACAGTGGAGAAAGCTGGACTCTGCTTCTGTCTCTCTCTTTGAAATAGTATTTGAACAAATGAAGGGTAATGATACATTTTACAATTAGTCGCATACATTCCTTTTTCGGCCCTTTATTTTTTGGATTGAACTTTAGGCACTCAAGATATCTTTTAATTATACTTTTTATACACCTTAACGTTAAATGATAAAGGTGCAATATTAGTGAAGTGCGAGTGGTAAATCGAACTCGAGGCTAAGTCGGAATCAAGATAGCTCTCCATCATCGCTTCAGAAAGACATCATTTCAAAAGTTAACTATCATTATTGGCAAGTTTTACCTTCAATTTAGTCCCTTATCTTTCTTTACCGTATAATATGTTTCTGGTAAAATTCTTATTGTTGTTCCTTGCTGAAACATGCACTGTTCGTCACTATTCTTCTCTCCCCTGTAGTACATTATTACATTTCATGTACTTCTGTCTAGATTAATTGGGTTTCTGTTAGGACTTTCCTATTTCAGTGTATAGTTCATTTCAACCAATGTAGTGTCAGGTAGCTTTCCTTTTCTCTCCATCTGTAACCAGTACTAGTCTTAATTGGTCTCTCATCTTAGACAATCAATTCACATATCGATATCCCGTATGAAATGTCTCCTGTACCGTCACATCCGAAGTTACAAATGTCTGGAGATTCAGCTCAATGCCATACAAGTTTCCAGTAAACTTCAATGATACAAATCTTTAGGAAAGAAAGAGTCGTATGCTCATAATGTAGTAGTGTCCTTGGTTCAAGTTCTAAAACAACTTGGCTCAAACCTAGGCAGGCGGAGAGATAAATTAAAGTGTCGGTCGCTATGCATTGTTATGTGGCTCATTAGATCATACCTCTAGGTATTATAAACCGCTCAAAGGATCAACTAAGTTGCGTGATGTACAACAATCCATTGCGAAGCCATAAATGACTTGTTTGTGGCACCAATGAGTGTTATGAAAGGATTAAAAAGTTTTGGAATAACGTGCCATGCTAGCCTCTAAAACGAGGTGGAGGAGGGTCTCGAATTCATATCAGGAAATACAAATCATATGGTTTATTCGGGTGCATAATTTGTTTAGCACAAGTATATACTATTGTCTCATTAATCTGTGATTGTAGGTTTTCTAGCTTTATAACAATAATGTAGCAGTCCTATTTTAGCTGGGAGGAGGGACCAAGTTTTTCTACCATAGAGTGGCTCAAGGCTTGGAGTCGGTCATTTTCGATAGCAGACGATGTGCTAGCTTCCTATTTGCCTCTGCTGTAGCTTTGATCTGGACCACATCAGTAACCTTTTTGGTTGATCGATTGCCTTGCTTTTTGATGCCTTTTTGTGGGTTTATTTTGCTGTTCGACCTCGTGCATGCATTCATTAAAGACCAAATGAATTTTGGGTTGTAAAATATGAGTACTAGAGTACGCCAGTGCCATACAGACAGAAGACAATAAGCACATAGTGTTGGGTTCGTGAGTTGAGCTGTTTGAAAACAAACAAACTTCTTTGTCTCACATTGCTTGGAAATGAGTTTTGAAAATGGTTTATAAGCGTAAATTTGCTTCCACTATATGCTTGGTAGTAAGATTAGAGTGTGCTAATCTCCATACTACCCGCATGCGGGTGCGCATTATAAGGCGCACTTAGCACGCGGTTGCAAAAAATGTGACTTTTTTTTTGAAAATATTTGTATTCTCGAAAAAAATAGTTTTACTGAAAAAAGTGTGTGATTTATTTAAATTCGAATTTTAATTTATTCAAATAAATTTATGATAGTTATTTTTAAACTGTTACAACTGTTTTTTTCAACAGTTGTGTCTGTCCAAATTCACACCCTTTCATGTCTTTATAAATACAAGTATTTCAGTTCTTTTCAGATACTGACTTACTATTTTCGAAAAACTCTTTCTTTCTGAAAATTACTATAACAAAAAACGTACATGGCTTCAAAGAGAATTTCAAAGGAAATTTTCGAATTTGTTGTTTGCAGATTTTCAAAGACTTTGTTGTATTCTGGAAGATTGTTTGTCGTTAACTCGTCAGCAAACTCGATTTCGAGTGGGGACAAATAAAGTCTTAAAGACAACGATCATGCGCCTCAAAACCTTTATTTGCAATTATGATTCCGTCAAATTTTCAACACATAGTTGAGCGGGTGCACAAACACACCCACGCACACTTGAAATAAATTGGGCATCCCGTTACGATGAAGTGATGTTAGATGTCAAAGCAGAATGAAGGGTCTTTGCCACAACGTAGCAGTAACAATTTGTATCATCTGTAAAGCTCTGGCAATTGAACCACCCTAATTATCTATATCTATATCTATATTTATGTCTATCTATATATCTATATATCTATATATATATATATATATATATATATATATATATATATATATATATATATATATATAGGGAGCTGATCCATTGATAGCGCTAGCAAAATGGAGTATTTGCTAGCGCGATCTGGGCCGTCCATCCTGAAAGATGAACGGTCCAGATCGCGCCTTTTTCGAAAACTGTCAGTCGTCCGCGACACTATGTCGCGGACGGATTTTTTTACCTTTTTGCCCCTCCACCCGTCCGCTACATTGTATCGCGGACGGTCCAAATCTTCTTTTACGTTTTTTTTAGTTCGTCCGCTACATAATGTAGCGGACGTTTTTAACAAAAATACCGTCCGCTACATTATGTAGCGGACTATTTTACTTTCTCGAAAAGAGACATCTGTGTTGTCAGAGCTCTTGAAAAAAGACAACCAACTTTTATTTTCTCTTTCCCCCTCATCTCTTATCTTCTCTCTTCTGGATGAGCTCCTTCAAGACGGTGGAAGGGTGATAGAAATGGAGGAGGTTGAAGACCCTAGAACAAAATGACAATCTGTTGCTAGCCAATTTCATGAATGGTTCCAGCCTGCAGGTGGAAGTGCTAATTAAGTGTGCTCGTTTTGGAGTCTTTTTTACCAATGGCAATCTGTTGCCAACGAACTTCATGAAGATTTGTTCATCAGGATCAAAGTAAGAAGAGAGAGAAAAAGAAGAAGTCAGAATGAGAGAAGGGAGGGAAAAAAAGAAGACTAGTCCGCTACATTATGTAGCGGACTAGTCTTCTCTTTTTCCCTCCCTTGCGGACACATTAATGACACAGAAAAGTCATACCACACATGTGTGGGCCTGTCATTTGTCCGCGATACTATGTCGCGGACGGCATGGAGGGGCAAAAAGGTAAAAAATGTCGTCCGCAATATTGTGTCGCGGATTACTTTTTTTTGACATGCGTCAGGGCCTGTCAGTCGTCCGCGATACAATGTAGCGGACGGGTGGAGGGGCAAAAAGGTAAAAAAATCCGTCCGCGACATAGTGTCGCGGACGACTGACAGTTTTCGAAAAAGGCGCGATCTGGACCGTCCATCTTTCAGGATGGACGGCCCAGATCGCGCTAGCAAATACTCCATTTTGCTAGCGCTATCAATGGATCAGCTATATATATATATATATATATATATATATATATATATATATATATATATAAAAGCACGTATGAGCTTAAATGACTAATATTTTCTTTCCTTAAATTACCCTTTTCTAATTGATATTTCCATAAAAGATTAAGGGTGAGTAAGAGTCTTTTTGACTTATAACATTTCTTTCCTAATAAATACTCTTTCTAAATTAGAGTTTTATTTTAAAATGAGGGTGTGTTGGACTTTTCATAGGATATCAAATATCTTTCCTTAAAATACCATTATTAGAATATATGTTTTTATTAGAGTTAAGGATTATTTTGACTTATGATTAAAAACATTTTTCTTTTCATTACATACCTATTCTTAATAAGCATTATAAAAAATAAGGGTATTTTTTTTACTTTTCATATAATATCAAGTCTCTTTCGTTAAATTATCTTTATTGAAATATATGCTTTTATCAGAGTAAATGAAAGTTTTGACTTAAATTACAATAGAGTTACTACGTCTTCTCTGTCATATTCGATTAAAGAAAAGAACTTATAGAGAACATAGTTTCTAAAGCTTTTTTTCAAAAATATATAATATACCTAAGCTAAATTCAATATTTGATCAGAAATTCAATCCTTTTTAATTTTATATTTCATATGTCTGTGTTGATGTGTATGCTACAGATTTAAATTATTCTGCATGTATATAGATTTTAATATAGACATATTAGTTTATTAAAACTATCGTAAACCTAGAGTTTGATTCTAGATATTTAATACGAACATATTGATATAAGGAAGGTATCATAAAACTAAAGTTTTTAAGATTTTCTAAATACATATGTAATCTTGACTGGGGTTAAATAGTTAATTCTTTTATTATTTTTTTTCCTTAAGATACTATTTTTAAACTGAAATCTTCACTTGAAACATTTTTTTCCCTATCAAATACTCATTTTGAATTAGTGTTCTAAAAAATAAAAGTGTATTTGGCTTCTCTTAGGACATCAATCATCTTTTTTATAGAATATCCTTATAGGAATATATGCTTTAGTTAGAGTTAAGGGTTTTTTTTGTCTTTTAAAAAAATTATGAAAACCTATAAAATCACCCTTAAACTCTTGCGTGTTTTTTTATTACTGAAAAATTTCTATCAAAACCTATTAATTCCATTCACATTAAATTTAAACTACCTCAAGTTACTACATGTTCTCCATTAGTTTTAATTAATGAAAACAACTTGTAGAGAACAATGTTTTCTATAGCCTTAAAAAATATAAACATAATCTATTTAAACTAGATTGAATATTTTATCAGAAATTTAATCCTTTTAAAATTTTGTATTTCAAATTTGTATGTTGATGTGTATGCCACAAATTTTAATTATTATGCATGTATATATATTTCAATGTGAACATTTCCGTACATTGAAACTATAATAAACCGAAGTTTAATTCTAGATTTCAATTATAGATATATTGGTGTAAGAAAATTATAGTAAAACTGGTGTTTCTTTAGAAAATTTTAAATGCATAAGAATTGATTTTATCATACAATTTTGTTGCTAATTATAATCTGAGTTCATGGCAAGTACACAATTTTATATTTGGATTAGAATTATTAGAATACCCTTATTTCATGACAACATATTCTTCATATAGTTAATATCTTTTATGATACATTATATCCCGAGATATCATATATTTACATGATAACATGTTTCATATGGTTATTGTCTTCACATATTTTACTCTTATAAAGTGATAGAATTAAATAAACTCCAATTAATAAATATTCTAATTTTTTTCGGCTCAAATGATCATTAATAACAAGTGATAGGATTAGATGAAACTCAATTGATAAAGACTCTAATTTATTTCAGCTCAAATGATTAATAATTTTTTTGAACTTGAAAACTCTCAAGTTTTAATACGCAAGGGGTTAAATAACTAATTTTTTTTTCTTGAACTATTCTTTTCAAGTTTAAAAGTTCTCTAAATATCTTGACTTTCTAAAAAGCGAAGCTAAATTATTATCGTTTGACTAACTTTAAATGATTTTGAAGCTGAAATAGTTCATTAATGCATCTTTTAGTGACAAAAGACTATGAATATAATCAAAACGGGTAAGAATCTGATCCCAACGTATAAAATAATCTCAAGGGATTAAAATGACTAAATATTTTTCATTAAAAATACCCTTTTTAGAAATAAAATGTTTACAAAATTTAAGTGTATTTTTTACTTTTAAAAAGGTAAGACTAAACTACAATATTTTGGACAAAATATAAACAATTTGCTGTTAAAAAGGTTGAAATTTCCTAATGCATCTTTAAGTGACAAAAATGTGTAAAGTGAATCTAGCCCAATCTTATAAATATGATGCTAAGAGTCTGTTTACCTTTAAATAAAATCCTATCAAAACATAACCTTAAAAATTACCAACATCAAATTAGGATTTCAACCCAAATTCTCCCCCCATCCCGCTGTTGCACCTTCCTCGACAAGCATTTAGCCTGAAAGTTGGCAAATCGACTCAGCCCCAGCGGCCTCATCTCGATGCTGGTGAACGTCGACCTCCACGTTACCCCACCCCGTCCAGCCGTCTCCACCGTCGTAAACATTATCGACAGCAGCATAAACATGAAAATTTTTAATCAACCATAAATCTATAACATTAGTTTTGAGTGTGTGTCTGTGTAGGCATGTTAACTAGAGATGTGGTGGGTCGTGAAAGGCTGATTAATGGCGATTGTGATTTGTGAAGGATCGATTAGAGGCGGTGGTGGGCCGTTGGTGGTGGTGGGTGAATTGGACATGTAATTGGCTGATTGGACGCAGTGATAGGCTGATCAGCGGTGGTTAGTGCTGACAAACAAGAATAGTTTGTTGCAAACAAGAATCTTATATATCTTCTTCCAAATTTTGAACCCCAAATTCAAAATTTTATTTTTGTTCATTTGGTTTGTTGAGTTGTGATGGTTTGTTGCAAGTGATTGGAGTAAAAAATCTGTGACAATTGATTGGGATGCGAACGCTGACGAAAGGTAAGAAAGCTGAAGAACATGATGATGGTGGGATCTGATTGTGGCTGGTTATGGGTGGGGGTGTGTGTGTGAGTGGAAACGTGTGTTGAAGCTGTAGAAGTGTAAACGGATGATGATGGTGATGGTGGTGCGGCGCCGTATGGTGAGATAAAGGGACAAGAACTGACATTTGAATAATTACATTTCTAAGTGATGGGCATTCTGGTCTTTTCATCTATCAGTATTTTTTATTCGGTAAACTGACATAAGTGTTATTTGTTCGACCTAATGGACACGCGCGTAATTTTATTCTAATATCATGATCATGGGTGCAATTAACCATATAGTTTTCTTAACTCTCAAAATCTTGAGTCGTAGGTAATATTTTTTTTTCCTCTTTATTTTGATGATATAGGTCTTTTTTTGATGAATGATCTAGGTTGAAAATTATTCTTGATAAACTTCTGTTGAGTTTGTATTTATATTAAACTTGTAATGCGCATGTAAGAATATAAGGTACAAAAATGTAGGCTTTTAAATATTATTGAAATTATTTAGTTTATTATTATTACCGATATCAACTTCACACATTTATTTCATCATATAGATTTCAAAGGAACACACATAGGTACACATGCATATGAACTTTTTAGATGAGAAGGTTTGGTATAATCATATAAGTCTCTGCTAAAAATAAAAGTCCTTATTGTATTACTAAGATCAACAAGGTCATGCCAGATAAAAATTAAAGAGAGCTTTAGAGTACTCTATCAAGAGAAATTTAAAGTACACTGTAGATGTTTTAATTGAAAACTAGAAAAAAGAAAGTATAATTAAAATTTTAGACAAAACTCGAACGTTGAAACTTAAAATTAGAAAAAAAAAATCTGCTTTGTATTTTAATCTTAAAATAAGAGATACATGAAAATTATACACCCTTCGTCCCAAATTATTTGATCATATTTGACTGCACGCGTATTTAGGATGTAAGTCTTATTATATGAGTTTCTCATTCTATCCCAAGAGAGAGGAGAGGGGGGGAGGAAGAAAATTGTTCAAAAGAGAAAAATTAGTTGGTTGAGGATTAAATGTGGGGAGATAAGTAGAATAAAAAAAGTGTATAAAGGGTAAACATGTAAAAACACCTACATAATCTTTCTTAACTTGGAAACTGATCAATTTTTTTGGGACAATCCAAAAATAAAATATGATAAAAAATTTTAGGACAGAGGGAGTAATAAATTAGATCATTACCAAAAGCAAATAAACTCTAGGGTATATTTTGACCCCTAATAACCATCTCTACAAGAAATGACCAACACTGTACAGAAAGAAACAAGATGGATAATGAGTGATACTGAAAATACTAAGTAATGATATTTTGAACTTTAAAAAAGTGTCAAAACTCTAAAAGTAAATTATAAAAAAACTTTGAAAAGATCATGGAAAGCTAGGGTTATTAAACTTGTTGCCTAAGCAGTTCAGTTTCAATATGTGTCCTACTAGATTCCTTGAATTCGCCTGATTCTTGATTTTAAAAATGCAACATTTAAGCTCATGACATAATTCGTCTTACAAACTTTGTTATACATTGTTAATCATAACTTCTTTCCGTTAAACACTTTACTTTCGACAGTCATTTTCAGGTTAAATTTTGAACTTTCGTTAATATTATTCAATTATAATTCAAACCTTTTCTTAGTTTCACTTCCTACACTTATATGTATGTCATCAAAATATATTACAGAAAATTAGACAATTCCGATATATACACTTGACATTAGTTATCTCTAAACACTTTCTTCACTTTTATTACTGTACAATCAAACTTGTAGTATTTTGTGATAGTTTGATATTTGTGAAAGATGCTTGGGGTTAATTACAATGTTAGTGTACCTTCGATAACAAGATATAATATGAAACAGTCAAGATTCTCTTTAGCAACGTCTTGATGTGACGAAAGAAATAAGTATGATAAATAGTGAAAAGTATCGGTAATAATTGAGGTGAAAATTTTGGATTTAAAAGTAAGACCATATTTTTTGCGATTAATTTTTTATACTTCGAGTCTTTGATTAGCAATTAATAATGATTTATTATTATAATTTAGTTATCATAGTCGTATTAATTAATTTTAATTGTGTTTTTCATCAAAGTTTATAATATTTTTATTTTAAATTACTATATAACGTGCAAAGCACGTTGGTCTAAAAAAAAATAAAATTTAGTTATCACTTTATCATAATCAGCAAAGGTTGCTCATAAAGAACTATTTCTTGTTGCAGCATTTTGCCATAATTGAATGTCCAGCATCCGTGTGCGGATCATCTTTGAGCAGTCGAAAGGGGCTAAATGTCATCATTTGTGGTGCATGAAAATTCATATATAGCACTAGTTAGACACATGGGCCTTACCTGTTTACTCAATTCATCATCAATTCCTAATTTTTTCTGGGGAAATGATTTCAAAGTGTGAGCCAGCCCGTTACCTCTTGGAAATTCTTGAAGCGGCTCGCTGTTGTCCGGAAAGCAAATTCTTCAAGGATCAAAGATTGCTTGACTGAAAAAAGTAGAGAAGTTGAGATCCTCAGAATCAACCTTACATAACCATGCCTTAACAAACCCCTTATGTGGATTGAACGAAGCGATTTCGTAATGACACGCAATTGTCAATATCGTCGGTGTATGCTATGGTCATTACAGTTATTAGTCGTAATGTGCAGCTGTCACGGCTCAACCCGATGCTAATGAGTTAATTAGCCGAGTTTTCTATAACAAGTCGTTAGTTGCGCAATTTTAATGTAAAAAATTACTTTGTCGATGGTATTTTTTTTCGTGTACATTAATGTTAGGTCTTCGTTGCCCGAAAATAAGAACATAATTTGTTCAAACAAGTTCATTACAGGTGTAGTTCATTACAAGTTTATGTATCGATACACAACTTTAGTCTGGTTAACTCAGAAGAAAGCTAGTTTGACAGCCCCTGGCCTATTGCTCTCCACTTGCTTTATGCCAGATTTTCCGTGGGGGACCCCCCCTTATTCTACAATGCCTTGAAATCTCTCTTTTTCCACATGATTTGCTCCATGTAGCACTTCATTTTCTCTTTATATATATATTTTATCTCCAGTTCTCAGGTATCAAACCTGTGTGAGGAAGAGAAACAGAGAGACGGAGGAAGAGAGAGGCAAAGATCATCCTTGATGGGCAATTACAGATTCAGGTTATCAGACATGATACCAAATGCTTGGTTTTACAAGCTGAGGGACATGAACAAAACCAGAAACCAAAACAACACTCATCCCATCAAGAAAAAGCTACCCCCACCACCACCACCACCACCACCTGCAACCTCGCAGAAGCCTGCCCCTTCTCATCCAAAAAAACAATCTTATTACTACTACTACAATTCAGAGCCACCCACCAGAGACGCCAAATTCTACAGTTCACCCACAAACCCAAAAGCCTCAGATACTCATTTTTTCGACCCGCCAAGGAATTCATCAAAGGCAAGAAGAAGAAAAAGAAAGAGCATTTATAAGCCCTCTCCCAGTCCTAGGCTGATGCCCCCCTCCTCTATTTCATCCGATTGTAGCTGTCGCGCAGAGCTTAATTCAGCCTGGATTAAGTCTGAACAAAGTCGGGATCAAGGCTACTTTGCTTCTTCAACAGAAACTTCACCTGAGCCTGACTTCCTCCGGTCTCCCTCATCCGAATTCGAGTCTAGTGACATCATCATTGACATGAATGAGACATCATACACCAAGAAAGTTGAGAAGTTTGATGGGTTCGACTCGATTTCAGAGATAGATCTTCCTCCAATTCTGACAAGGCCAGCAAAAGTAGCCAGTGATGACGCACCAGCAACTTTAGAAGCCAATCATGGCTCACTCTCTATCAAGATTGTCAAGGAGTGTAGTAACACCAAGACGCAGAAGGAAACTAAAACTACTACCACTACTGCTGTCAACCGAAAATCTGTCTCGTATACTGCAGGAGTAAGGCTAAGGTCACATTCTCCGAGGCTGGTAAGCAAGAAAGTTCAAGTTCATGGGCGAAAGAGCGTGTCAACGAGTTCAAAGCCGCGAAAGGGGGGCTACACGGAGAGCTTTGCAATCGTGAAGTCGTCGTTTGACCCTCAGAAGGACTTTAGGGAGTCGATGATGGAGATGATTGTGGAGAATAATATCCGGGCGTCTAAGGATTTGGAAGAACTTCTTGCTTGTTACCTTTCTTTGAACTCGGACGAATATCATGATCTTATTGTGAAGGCATTTGAGCAAATCTGGTTCAATCTGCCTGATCATCGGTTGTAAAAATTTCTCAATTTTCTCTACTTGGATAATTGTAGATATGTAACTACTTTTTGGGCAAAGTACTGTTCTTCTTTGACAATTAGAAATTGCCAGATAAGTAGAATTTGCTTCGAGTTAGGTGAAGGTGAGCTTGGCACATGTAAGGTTGCTCGCCTGTGACGTGCAGGTTATAAACACGGACGCAACGCGCTGCCTCCACAGATGAGGGTTTAAGTTACGCACCGTCGACCTTACATGTTTTTTGCTTTGTGCCCTCTGTTTATACCGATTTTCTTGACAATTTCCACTTCCAGACTTCACCTAAGTAAGTAGTTGTAAGCTGCAATGGTACTTAGAAGTTTCTTACTTTGATCAAGCTTCAATGAGTTTTCTACAACGCAAATTTCACCCTATGTAATTCCTGGCAAAACCCTGAAAACAGGTATGCGCATTGCAAATTGAGGATTCGGAGAATTGATTTGTACATAACTGTGCCTTGCCATATCAGAGGACATCTTTCATTTTCCTCACAGAGAAGTCACAAAGCTTTCTGACAAGTTTGGACATGTAGGGAACAAGAACCTATTGTTTGTGCAATCTACTGACAAGCTCTTCTAATTCAACCTCTGGTCTTTCCGTAGAGAAGGTACCCTTTTAAGGAGGAAAGAAACAGATCTTCAGAGTTTACCTTTGTCCATCTTGTGTGTCTAATTTAGATGCCCCTTAGACTTTAAAAAGGGGGCAATTGCATACGAGGAATAATTATAAAAAAAAAATTCTTGTGACTTGTTCAAATAGTGCAAGTGTGGCTACAAGGGGAAGAAGTATGAAATAAGAATGATTAAATGTCCTCAAGCTTTGGGATGAGCTAGCAGCAGTCTCAGTGAAACTCCCTAAATCAAAGCATTCTAATAGGTAACACATATAGATGCTCAAGAGACACACAGACAAAAATTGAAGAATCTGTTACTTATTTGTTGTAAAGGGCTCCACACCTTCCACAGTGCAAACTAGAGATAAGGTCAGTGACCGAATATAAAGCAGCTTTTGAGCTTGCATTCTTGTCTAAAGTGAAGGTTGCTTGATTATAAAGTTGAGGGCAGCTTAAGTCCTTAACTATCTGTGCACCAGTACAGCCTACGTTACCTTTCCTTGGCTACTTATTAGACGGGCTGTATTATTAAGGAGACAAGCTTTTTAGCACTAGCAATTAGGCCCCTAATTTTGCTCGATTATGCAACATATCGTACCCTATGCAAACTAAATTTGAGCCATTCAAAAGCTCGTTAATCTCTTGAATTTAATTTAAATTTTGCTTGATTCCATAAAGTACTCGAGAGCAGCCCAGCTCGCAACATAAATGAGTCAAAACTCAAATTTTGATGCATCAAAAGTCAGGTTAACTAGCAACCTAATACATTACTAGACTCGGAATACCAACTCACAAATAACGAGGGGTGTTTATGTTGGTAACCACTAAATCGTACGTTAATTATGAAAGAAAATTCAGTTGTGCAACTCCAAGGCATAACCCGTTACAAGAGCATAACAAACATAGGTAATCTGCAGGTCCCCTTTTCCATCTACAGTTGATTGGTAGAAAAAATTCGCAAAACTTTGGTCCCCCGCAATACATAGGAAGCACTATGCTTCCCCTAGGACTAAAATTTTTGCAGTCCTTACTCTGGATTGGTAGAAGTTATATTTCTTACCAATAATGGTACTCCTTACTCGGAATGTCGTTGGTACTAAACATAGTTAAATTATTGCATCTAAATAATACAGATGCAGCAGAGGTTTTGGGAGGATGGGAGCTCACTTTTTGGATCTGAATAATA
This sequence comes from Escallonia herrerae, assembly GCA_033070095.1. Taxonomy (NCBI): domain Eukaryota; kingdom Viridiplantae; phylum Streptophyta; class Magnoliopsida; order Escalloniales; family Escalloniaceae; genus Escallonia; species Escallonia herrerae. Next base: position 106,624 of record JAVXUP010001971.1, on the reverse strand, counting down.
CAACGGGGTATCCTAGTTCTGCTTCATATCCTTCTTTTGCATGTCTTGGTGAACACCACACAGCCAAGGAAGTCGCAGATTTTTAGTCTAAAGAATCTTGGGAGTGTAGAAGATTTACAAACTGCGGTATGGATGAAGAAGACGCCCAAAAAGTTTCTTGACAGACAGCCTCCAAACCCAACAAATGCCGCAGATTCTGGATTGATTGATGGTTTCTTGTGGCCACCGCAAACAACATGTGTGTGCTTTGTGTGTGTGAGAGAGGGAGAAAAAGAGAGGCTGTTAGGGGACTTCAACCAAAACCTTAAGCCACCAGCCAAACTTAAATTCCTAGCATGCAGCTTTGCTTTAACCGTACTGGTTTCTCTTTCTGTTATTTGTCAAGTGTGAGGTCATCCGTGCCGGTCTTTCCAACTCAAAACCATCAGCTCGCCCATTCCCGTCAGTATACCAAAAGTCTTGGTCATTTTTATGTACACCATGTGGCCATCATAACTTTTTATGGACGGAAATTTTCAAGAGGCTCAATTTTCGCGGGAAACTTTGTTTAACAACAACCAGGACCCCTTGAAAACTGCTAGTTACTATCACTTAAAGTATCAATAACCAGTATTAACCATAACTAATAGCCTAATAGTGAATGGGGCAGATTCAACCTGCAAAATTAGCCATACAGACTCGTATTGGCTTTGCAAAGTCATTCCATACTCGAGAACTCAACGTGAGAATTGATTAAACCAACCCCACAATTCCTTTTACATGGACAGATGATAGATGACCTTTAGCGACGCCACCTCTTCATTAAGTATGGCATTTTCGGCAGTGATTGCCTTCGAAAGGGGGCAAAGATTTAGTGTGTGACATTACATATTAAACACGAGGCATAGTCAAGGGTAGATGCACCCACCTGTTAAACTTTAAACAAAATACACTTCATTCCAAAAGTGAACCACTGAAGGTAAACACAGCACTAAATGGGTACTAAAAGAAAAAAAAAAAAATGAGTCTTTGAAAAACTATCCTACCTTTCATTGGATTTTCAGTAGAATACTATACGTTTGCCGCCACATTTGATGAAGCATTGTTGTCATTTTTTGGAGATACAAGTAACAGAAACCAAAGCTTGAAATCTGTTTGGTTGGTTGTTTGGGAAGATAACTCATAACGAAACTCATAAAACAAAAGTAATTTTCAAGAAACATGGTGATGATATTTTCTGGTTTTTGTTGTGTAGTCAGTCAATAAAATCACAAGCATTGGCAATGTCAATAACAAAATCATTCAAGATTTTAACAGTTCTAACAAAACATGCCCCCAATTTTTGTTTCTTCATTCTTTGGGCTTTTCTCCTTAAAGTAAGAAAACTATAAACAAGAAAGGAAGGCTGGTACAATATCATCCAGTCCTTCCTGGCAAAGAATTCGCATTTTACCATATCACTCCCAAGAACATTGTGGTGATCTCTTTGCAGCCATTTCTCTTGGCACAGCTGTTTAGACGATTATCCAGAAGGGTGGTTATGAATTATGGCCTCCAAAGCTACTTCAGCTGTGACGTAGCGGAAGCAATCAGGATAGAAAATTTTCTATCGAAGGGATGTATATACCAACGCACACAGCGATGGTTGCACTAAACACACAGTTTAATGACTTCAAAGAAGAGCTCACAGCTCTTTGAGAAAATAAACTCTCCAATATATTAATAGAAATTAGAAGTTGGATGCCAATTACATTTGCAAGGCTCTATTTATAGAGCAAAGTAAAGAACATGAGGTTCCTCTCATCAATGCCCTTGATTTTCTCCTACTATTATACATGTGAAAACATGTGTGGCTATTTTAAAGGACCTTAATTACCTCTTCTCATTCATGACCTCTTAAGCATGTGAAAACACGTGTGGCTATTTCAAAGGACCTTAATTACCTCTTCTCATTCATGACCTCTTAAGCATGTGAAAAACATGTTAGAGGATCAACTTGATTGCACTGCATCATTCCCTCCCTCTTGGGAAAAACTCGACCTTGAGTTTTCGCCTGGATATAAAGGATCATCTGGATGAAATGGGTAGAAATCGGCGACATTGAAAGTTGGAGAAATTTCCAAATAGTCAGGTAGTGCGACCACATAGGCGTTATCATTGACCCTCCTTAGAATTCTACATGGTCCCACTTTCTTCCTGCTGAGCTTGTTATATGTGCCTGGGAATCTCTCCTTCCTGAGATGTACCATAACCAAGTCTCCCTCTGCGAATACTTTTTCCCGTCGATGCTTGTCCCTGTCAACCTTGTACTTCGCATTAGATTCTTCGAGATTTTGTCGCACCTCTGCCTGGATAGTTTCAATGGTCTCCGCTAGATGTTCTGCGGTAATACTATGCCCGGGAAGCTTAGGCACTTGGACCATATCGAGCACATGTCGGGGGGGTCGTTGATAGACAACCTGAAACGGCGACTTTCCTGTGGACCTGTTTACCATATTGTTGTATGCGAACTCTGCCTGTGATAAAAATTGATCCCACTGTTTAGGCTTGTCTCCACACAAACACCTAATCATATTTCCCAAGGTTTTGTTCACCACCTCAGTTTGTCCATCTGTTTGAGGGTGAAATGACGTGTTGAAGTTCAAGGTAGTTTGGAACATCCTCCATAAAGTTCTCCAGAAAATGGCTAACGAACTTCATGTCGCGATCCGAAGTAATGCTTGCGGGGACTCCATGCACCTTACCACATCGCGAAAAAATAACACTGCAACTTGGGTCGCATCGTTAGTCTTCTTACATGGGATAAAATGAGCCATCTTCGAAAATATGTCCACCACCACAAAAACAGAATCATTTCCTCGTTGAGTAAGCGGTAATCCGAGGATAAAATTCATGGTTAGATCTTCCCATGGTCCGGCGGGTACTGGTAGTGGCGTGTATAAACTCGTATTCTGAGATCGGCCCTTTGTTGTTTGGCAAACCATACACCGCTCTACTATTCTCACGGTATCCCTCTTTAAACTCGGCCAGAAATACCTCTCTTCCACCAAGGCAATAGTCTTGTCGCGTCCTAAATGTCCACCCAAGCCTCCTCCATGTAACTCACGGATTAGACGTTCTCGCAATGAAGTCTGCGGAATGCATAACCTATGATTATAGAATAGGTACCCGTCTTGGATGACAAAAGGCGCCTTACATTGCTTCACCACACATTCTGACCAAATAGATCGAAAATCTTCATCCTCAGCATATAATTCGCGTAGGTGCTCAAATCCAGTCACTTCTGTGTGCATAACTGTAAGTAAGTCTGCTCGTCGGCTCAATGCATCGGCGACCTTATTCTCTTCACTTGCCTTGTGCCTTATGACAAAAGTGAACCTCTGCAGGTAAGCTGACCATCTCGCGTGCATGCGACTAATCTTGCGCTGCGAATTGAAATACTTCAAGGCTTCATGATCGGTATACAATATAAATTCTCGCTGAAATAAATATTGTTTCCAATACCGAACAGCTCGAAATACGACATAGAACTCGAGCTCATAAGTTGACCATTTTCTTCTTGCATCGCTTAGCTTTTCACTGAAGAAAGCAACCGGCTTCTTATCTTGAGACAATACTGCTCCAATCCCTATTCCAGATGCGTCACATTCAATAGAAAAGACTTTGTCAAAGTTAGGTAAAACTAACAACGGTGCATTAGTCAACCTCTCCTTGATGGTAGCAAAACTATTCTCGGCATCTTCTCCCCATAAGAACTTTCCTTTCTTCAAACATTCTATGATTGGGGCCATGATAGTACTGAAATCACGGATAAACCTCCTGTAGAAAGTTGCGAGCCCGTGAAAACTCCTAACTTCACTGACATTTCTCGGTGTAGGCCATTTTCGGATGGCTATAACCTTCCCTTCGTCGACTCAGATTCCTTGTGCGGTTATAATAAACCCCAAAAACATCAACTTGTCTGCGAGAAAAAAGTGCACTTCTTCAAATGTATGTACAATTTATTCTCCGCTAATGCTGAGAATACTTCTCGTAGTTGTGCAACATGTTCCTTTTTATTTTTGCTATAGATCAGGATATCGTCGAAGTAGACGACAACAAACTTCCCAATAAATGGCTTTAATACCTGATTCAGCAGTCGGGAGAACGTGCTCGGCGCATATGACAATCCAAATGGCATGACTAGCCATTCATATAGTCTGTCCTTAGTTTTGAATGCCGTCTTCCATTCGTCTCCTGCCCGGATTCGTATCTAGTGATAGCCACTCCTGTAGGCCACCGTGATCTTGTTGATTGCTCGGCTATCAACGCACATTCGCCATGACCCGTCCTTCTTTGGTACTAATAGTGCAGGCACGACATAAGGACTGATACTGTGGCGGATCAACCCCTTGCTTAAAAGATCCTCAATTTGCTCTTGTAATATTGCATTCTCCTTTGGACTCATTCTGTAATGAGGTAAGTTAGGCAAGCTTGCTCCGGGCACCAAATCAATTTGATGTTGAATCTCTCTCATCGGTGGCAAGGCTGCAGGCAATTCTTCGGGCATGATCTCTCAAAATTCTTCCAGTAGTGGCTTCAGTTCTTTCAGGGTCATCGTCATTGATTCCCCTTTGATTTCATCATTCACAACCACTGCATAGACCACTGGTTCATGTCTCATCTCTTCTAAAAACTCCCTTTTCTCGAGCACTACTAGAGTATTACCCCTTGTAGGAGTGGATCGTGGTTTTTCCTCGGGCTTCAAAGGTGCCAACATAATTCTCGTTCCATTTTTACAAAAAGAATAAGTGTTTTCCCGTCCTTTATGGACTACATCCATGTCGAACTACCATGGTCTTCCTAGTAGAAGATGATAGGCATCCATCTCTACCACGTCGCATAAAACTTCATCTATGTACTTTCCAATAGTGAAAGATACACGACACCTCTCGGTTACTCGTATTTCTCCTGTAGCTCGAATCCAACCAATTTTGTAAGGAGTTGGATGCTTTTCAGTAGGGAGCTTCAATCGATCTATGACCTGCCGCGAGACAATGTTTTCACTGCTCCCACTGTCTATGATCACCTCGAAAATTTTCTGATGGATGTAGCATCGTGTTCTAAACAGGTTATGTTTCTGTGGATCCTCTTCTATTTTAAGGGCCAACATTAGCCTCCTAACAACAAAGAGTGGCTCTATTTCTTCACTTTCCTCCCCATTACCTACTGCATAACACACTTCATCAGCCTCTTCATCTTCTGTCATCCCTTCTAGCTCGACTTCTCGTGTTGCTAGATTGACCTTGCCCCTATCCATTGCAACTCGGCATAGATCAGATCGATGCCCCTGCTCACCGCATTTGTAACATTTTCCAGTGAAAGGCCTCGCGTATGGATTATTTCGGGTGGCGGTTGGGTTGGTAATGGGCTGATTTGTCTGAGGAAATCGTGTCGCTGGTTGGCTTTTGACCACTGGTTGGTTTTTGGTCACAGGTTGGTTGTTTGAGGAGGTTTCAGTTAAAGGCTTATTTCGAGGGCTTGCGGCAATAGAGTTATTACCTCGCGAATAGGCGGGTAATCTGGTTAGTTGGTTCTCGGCTTTTATGGCAAGGTTGTAGGCTTCATCTAGTGTGTATATAGGTAAAAGTGACAGCTTTTCTTGGATTGCAGATCGCAATCCACTAACGTACCTCATGACCTGTTGCGGCTCGGTCTCCAAAAGATTGTTTCGCGAGGACAATCTGTGAAACTCCATCGCGTACTCTTCTACCGACCTGAATCCTTGCTTGCAATTTTGGTACAAGCCAAATAAAATCTGCTCGTGGTCTGGCGGCAAGAATCTACTCCACAGTTCTCGTTTCATCCGATTCCAATCTCGAATAGGCAATTTACCTTGCCTCTCGCGATTATTCTGTAGGTTTTTCCACCAGGCTTGTGCTCCTCCCTTGAGTTTGTAAGCAACCAAAATGACTCTTTTCTTCATAGGAATCTCATGGAATTCAAAGAAATTGTCCAGCTCGGCACTCCAATCTAAGAAGTCTTCCACATTCATAGAGCCGTAGAAACTTGGCACATCCTTGGCTCGCTGTTTGTAATCATATTCTCCAGGGTCTTGCCTCTGTTGTCACAGAGGTCGCTCTTCTCGTTCCACGTCAGAGTCATCTCACTCTGGACCATGCTGAACGGGAGGTTGGCGGTGCTGGTTTCTTCTCGGCTGTTCGTCGTAATGAAGGCCACCACGAGCATAAGCGCGAGGTGCTTCTTGGTTACGATGGGGGTTCCCATCTTGTCGGACGTTCATCACAGCCACCTCCCTTCTCAGTTCTGCCAAAGTCTGTGAGACCTCGTGCACAGAACCTTCAAGAGTGTCTATTCGCTGGGTGAGCGCGACATGGGGATTGAGACTACTATCTGCTCCATCTGAGGCCATCTCCACAGGATACACAATCCTCGCTCTGATACCAACTGACGTAGCGGAAGCAATCGGGATAGAAAATTTTCTATCGAACGGATGTATATACCAACGCACACAGCGATGGTTGCACTAAACACACAGTTTAATGACTTCAAAAGAAGAGCACACAGCTCTTTGAGGAAATAAACTCTCCAATATATTAATAGAAATCAGAAGTTGGATGCCAATTACATTTGCAAGGCTCTATTTATAGAGCAAAGTAAAGAACATGAGGTTCCTCTTGATGCAGTGCAATCAAGTTGATCCTCTAACATGTTTTTCACATGCTTAAGAGGTCATGAATGAGAAGAGGTAATTAAGGTCCTTTGAAATAGCCACACGTGTTTTCACATGCTTAAGAGGTCATGAATGTGAAAACACGTGTGGCTATTTCAAAGGACTTTAATTACCTCTTCTCATTCATGACCTCTTAAGCATGTGAAAAACATGTTAGAGGATCAACTTGATTGCACTGCATCAAGAGGAACCTCATGTTCTTTACTTTGCTCTATAAGTAGAGCCTTGCAAATGTAATTGGCATCCAACTTCTGATTTCTATTAATATATTGGAGAGTTTATTTTCTCAAAGAGCTGTGTGCTATTCTTTTGAAGTCATTAAACTGTGTGTTTAGTGCAACCATCGCTGTGTGCGTTGGTATATACATCCGTTCGATAGAAAATTTTCTATCCTGATTGCTTCCGCTACGTCAAGCTGGCATCTAGATCAATGTTTACCTACATCCGAACCCGGATGTAGTCACCTTAAACCCTGTTAATTTTAAGTTTCCGACACACGATGCATTTAGGCAGAGTAGCAAATGCAAAGTCCCTCCCTCCAATTATTTTCAAATTTTCACGCGCTTGTGGTTTGTGCCACTTTATAAACACAAAGAAACTGTCATATTTCGCAAGTGAGACATTTTTTTACATAATGTTCAACATAACACGCCCAAAAAAGAAAACCCACACAACATAAACGTACGCAAACCCACTTCCTCTTTATTTCGGCAATCATCATACAAGTGAATGGATTTCCCAACATAATGCAACTGGTAATGACCAATGAGAGATTATCTCCACAATAGCAAGGTCAAGGCCACAATGCCCTATTCATCGTTACCATAGTATAACTCTTTGGAGCCCAGGGGTTCAAAACTACGTTAACACACCGCCTTCCTCTTGCAAATCAGCATTCGGTGCAGACATGCTTAAGCTTTGAACATCTGACATCAATTGCACTTCCTGTTCTCTTATTATTTGTCAAATCTTGAGAGGGAGAGAACACTTAACGGTTGGGGTCCTTGGGGGCATTGCATGGAATACGAAGCTCTGGCTCTGTAAAGGGATGGATGACAAGACAAACTGGCCTGGAGAAAAAATCCAGATTGTTTGATGATAAGGACCACCAGAACCAGAAGGTCCACAACATAGCATACCAAGAGCTTGGATATATCAAGGACCACATGGGGATTGAGGAGGAGCGACCAACTTGCAATTATGTAGTTTGGGAACTACCCATGATTGTATATTTGATCAGTCTATTTCCAAACATAAATACTCCTAAGGACTTGTTATTTTCTCACTCTCTAAGCAGCTTAAATTTAATTCTATAAAATTTGCTAGGAGTGGTACACCGTTCCAACAAACTCGCAGAAATTCTAAACCAATTCTGTATAGCCATAATTGGATAAATGGATTACGCTACAGCAATGCAACACATCTGCAACATTTAAAGATCGTATACAAAAGTCAAATTTATAGCAATGCTAGATTAGTTATACAGTTATACATCACAAACTCAGCTGTCCATTGCATTAGATTTTAAATTAGTGCGACACAGAGAACTTTGCCCTCTTCCAACTTGCAAGAAAGTTAGAACTTTGCCCTCTTCCTATTTATGATGGTGTCTACAGGTAAGTGGAAAATAAAGGCACCTTTGGGAAGCACCATTATCCAGGCAGGATCCACCTTAAAAGTTTTTTAACTCAGATCAATCGGCATGCAAATTGCACTCAAATTAAAGTTGATCAAAGTAGCAAACATACATGGTACATAATGTGCTGGTTTGCATTTTCCTAAAGTACATTCTATATGCAAGATAAGCCATGCATATGAGCTTCATGATTAAAAGATTTTGATATGCAGCATGCAGCACAGGGCCAACGTTCTACTAAATAACAAGTGGAATACAATTATCTCGCGTAATGACAAGAAATCATCCTTAAATCTAGGATTATAAGATTAAATCTTACCTTTCTGGAAGCTTGTTGTGATGCTTGACATTTTATATATTTTTGGCGGCACAAGCTGCTTCCAGAGAGCCAAATAATTAACGTGTCTGCAACATGAAAATTATGGACAACCACCTTCTAAAACTTGTAATGCTTGACATTTTCTTTACTTTGGCAACACAGGCTACTTCCAAAGAGCTAAATAGTTGACGTGGCTGCAGCATGAAAAGCATGGACAGGAATTTTGGGTAAAGTACACAAGGAATCTCAATAACATGATTTCAGCTCCTCCATAGATGCTCTCAGATGTAAAAATTGACTTTCATCCAAAAAGAACTCCTCTATAGATGAAGGTGCACAACCCAAATTTGCGAAAAGCAAATTTGGAGGGCAACTTGTCCTTGCCATATGTCTACAGTGGACTCTGTTCAGATCTCCAAATCAGAAGTTCAAGAATCGATCAAACTGTGATGAGGAATAGTAGGCCCTTTCCACAAATTGGTGAATTCCTTGGTAGTCACTGGGGGGAGAGAGACCTAATTAATCTTTTACGTGCAGAACATAATATATGATACAAATTTTCAAACGTAGTACAGGATAAATTTTTTCTCAAAGCCTCCATCACAAAGGAAAATCAAGCATAGTTTCCAGACCGTCTTACCTCTACACTTCAATTTTCATGCCATGAATAGTCTACGACAGATAGGTCTGACCCAGGATAACATTAGGTCGCATGCCAAGGTTAAGCTGGTGCTGGCAGATAATAAAAATCAAATTCTAATGGAAGCATACAATCCCTCACCACTGTACATTTATCTACACCCTTGTAAAATGATCAACCCTATTTTATATCTCTCTGATTACATTGCAGATTCATGAAAGGACAACTCAAACTCTTTTTCTATGCCCTTGCCTCATGCCATCAGTTGTAGACTTTGCAGAAAAGGAACCACTACCTGGCCGTGACACCTTGCTGGGCTTGGTGGAAACCTCACAAGGTGCCTGGAAGCCTATATTTTCCACTGCACCAACTGTCTTGAACAACCTTCTCTTGTTCACCTCCTCTACTAATGACCGATGCAGCAACTGGCTACGCATGTCCACGAGGGAGCGGTTCCTTGTTAGTCTACGAGACACCATCACACATTTATCTTTAGAGGTTAAACCTCGTGGGGACTCCAACATGACCTTGGACTGATTATGGAAATTTCTAGCCATGGGCTGCACAGTGCTAGAACTTTCTCCTTGATGGAACCTAGTACAGTTCTGGGTCATCACAACAGGGAGCTGATTTCTTCTCACAGGGCTAAAATCAGACTCGTGCTCATCACCAGAATAGTAATTCAAGTTGGAATAATTTTCGAGGTGCAGAGGACTTTGAGAACTGGTATCATCAGACAAGTCATCTGCAACAACATGTCTTGGTCGTTATTCCATTGATACTGTTAAAAGTTGAGCTTAGTCAAGAATCTTTGCATGCAACCGATAAGACTACCTAATTAGAGAGCAAAGAAAGGTGAAGAAATCATGTCTTCAAAACGAAAATGAACAGCGTAAGTAATTTCAGCGGTTTCTGAAGTGCCAAACAAAAAGGTAATTTAAGGGATTTCATACGAGTCATTATAGTCCTAAACTCCTGATCACTCAGACAAAATTTCCTTGCATTTCTAGGAAATGTTTATTCTAATTCATTGCTGTTAAAACAGGCCGGCATAGTGCAGGGGGCTCTTGCCATTGTAGGGTCTGGAGAGGGTTGATACAGCTTTGCCCACATTTTGTAACGGGAGGCCTTTCCGCATTTCGTGCTTATGATCTCCGGGTCAATATTGCGTCAAAGTTAACCCTCATAATTCATTACAGTGAGTTATAAGGCCAACTAAATGTCAGATGACCTCTGCTATAGTCAAACTATGTTAAATCGTTTATGTAATACAAGTGTAAGTAAAAATGAATTACCACAACTATACCTTGGAGCCAATCACGGCCACAAGTCCTTTCATCCAACTGATGGGGAGTGATCAAACCCGAGAGTGACGCCTGGGATGATGAACAGGATGAGAAAGAGCAGGAACGACGATGGTGGTCATCATCGTCTTCTTGATGATTAAATACATGACTGTGATTCAAGTGGCCCCATTTCTTGTACTGTGGTACTAGAGCAGAAATCTCTCCTTCAATCATATCCGCAATTTCAGAAGGGTCGCGGTCTATAATTTCCAACTCTTTCACCATTTCGGTAGCAACATCAATGCAGGTATCACTTACTGTGTCAAAGGGAAAGTATATATTCCTAACAGACCCTGCAAGACACCACAGCATGAAAATGAAGCTGCATTAGAGCTCGAGCTTTGTAGTTATCTCCCCCGACTAACAAATTCTTCAGTTATCTAATACACCAGGCTTAGTCCTATAAAAGAGACAAAGATGGATCCATATGCCACATTAAAGATATACTTTTGAAGGTCTAAGCCTCTGATTTCTTCCTTCTTATATACTTATTCTCACACGAAAATGACCCCCGTAAAGCTTTTGATGGAAGTATCTAAAACTAAAGCTCATGTAATGGCTGATTGGAAAAGTTCCAGAACCCGTACCATTTTCATCGGTTATCTGCACTTTGAGAAAGATGGTATCATCCTCAGGATTCAACTTCCCTGTAATAGTCATGTTGGTCCTTGGTCGAGCCTCCTTCAACCGTAGTTCCTCAATTTGTATGTTGTCATTCAGAAACGGCTTCTGGAGTCCAACCTCTTTTATGGTCAACAGATTATCCTCATCCATCATAAGGAATGGGTCCAGCGCCAGATCTTTTGCCGATAACCTCTTCGAGGCAGATACCAAGCATTTTTCGATGAAGCGCTGAGCTTCCAAGTCTTGAACTTTGTAGAATGCCCTTGGCAGCTTACCCTGAATTATGAAAGCGGCATCACATTGGTCAGATTTTGATCTTCTCATAGGAGTTTATTGTCAAATTGAAGCTTGACCTTACCGATGTCACCTTCTTGTATATTTGCGCTGGGTTGGCACACTCACTGTATGGATATTCAGAAGTAAGCATCTCTAAAACACACATACCGAACGAGTATACATCAACCAATTCGTTGTAATTTTCTTCATACAGTTCTGGTGCCATGAACTCAGGTGTTCCTAACACCATTTTCAGATATCCACAGTAAATATTACAGGAAGAAAATATGAAAAATTGAAGATATCACATAAATTTTAGCTCAACTTATCCGATGGATAGCAAATAGGTATTGTTGAGACTGACCTGTTTAGCTTGCCTTCCATAAACAAGAATGACTGTAATTGCAGCAAGAAGCTAGGCCACTTTAGCTTAAAATGATTGCTTTTCTAATGTGGCTAAGTTAGGACTGGATTGTGTTGATCTACTTAGTCAAAAACTCGAGAGTAAGATTTACACAAATGATGATAATAACATCATTTTCATTAGCTAAATGTGACCATCATTGATGAGCACTCTGATCTAATGATAATTCCAAAATTAGGTTCTTTCTTTTTTTTTTTTTCCTTTTCTTTTCTTTTTTTTGGGGTGTTGTGTGTGGGGGGGGGGGGGGGGTGGGGGGGGTGTTGGGGGGGGAGGGGGGGATGATGTTTAGCGGTTGGGGTTCCCCCTAGATCTGTCACTGCCCTGATCTCACAATCATGTTCTGAGTATAATGCAACAGTCATGTGTGCATAGTGGTGAGATTGATTCTGCAGCAAGTGGTAAGTAGCTAACGATGATACCTATAACACTATGCGCAGTGCAAGACCCACGGAGAATTGTTGCCAGCCCAAGGTCACCAATCTTCACTTGTCCAAGATGACCATTGACAAAAATGTTGTCACACTTGAGGTCTCTATGGATAACTGGAGGATCATGGCCATGCAGATAGACGAGGCCTGCTAGGATCTGGCGGGCCCATATCTTAATGGCTCGAAGGTCTGTTCTCTTATATTTCTTCCTGTATCTGCATTACAATAACGTGTTGTTGGCGTCTAGCTGACTAGTGTATATTTAAAACCATAGAATACATAAACAAATCCAACATGTTATTGCAACCTAAAGCTTGCACCTCACCTGGATGCATATGTAAGCCAGGTGGATGATCCATTTTACTGCAGTCCTTATATGTAGACTTGGTAATTCATGTAAGTTCTTAGGTGATATGATAGCATTAGCCTTTTCAAATCTTTATAGCGAGATCACCCATTCATATAGCTTCTTGAACAAATGCAATGGAGGGACTGACAGAGGCCAGGTCCCCTGTTAATCTAAATTAGTTCCTGCTCTTATATTCTATAAACCTGTAAAACTTTGATCACTAATCTGCCTATGTAGTTCACCTACCTAACCCCTCAAGCCAATAGCCCTAAGATTCACCCACAGACAAGAAGTGTGTTATTCTACTTTGTAGGTAGTTCTCATGGATCCTCTTGGTAAAGTAGGAAAAGAATAGTAAATATATCGATGCTTTAGGCACAGGAAAGGGCGAACAAGGCATTACTCTCTCAGGGTGCCGGAAGTGAACATTTCAGTAATGAAATTGAAGGTTCTTCGATCAATGTCAATCCAAGAAGTGTAGAATCGTATGATCGAATCATGATTGAGGTTGCCGAGGAGGTGAACCTCTGAGTAGAGACGCTGCATGTCCTCCGGTGACTGGACCAAGTCATTGAGTTTCACTTGGCTCCATGCCACTTCCATTCCAAGCACTTCATCAATTGCCTTGTAGACAGTTTTCATCGCGCCTTTTCCAAGAACTTCTTTGAACTGCCAACGATACATACATAGGACACAACCATCAATCAATCAGCCACTTGAAGAACTATTAAAAGACGACTATTACTGCTACAATTCCAGTGTCCAGGTGTAGAACAGGAAACACATTAAAATCTTGACACAACTTGAAGTTGATTTGGATGCAAAAATCATCTTTGCAGGATACGTTATTTTCACATTGACAACCCTTGTTAACATAAGATATCAATTATTTATGAGCATAATTACTCCAAAAATTGTAGTTGTCTGTCATTCTGAATGCAGGCCAGACCCCTATAAAGGTTGCCAATAACAATGTTCCAACCCATGGGCAGGGGTAATCCCCTTATGCCACTCAAGTGAGGCCAACAATATCACCTGATTTGCTAATCGTGGATGCCACTGGACCTAAACTTCCATACTCAGGATACTCCTGCATGTTGTTTTAAACACTTGCGTAGAGGCATTTTCCGGCTACAGCTTTTCTATTTGGCTAACTGAAACACTATCCCCGTTCAGATGGATTTTCCCCTTTGATCTCTCTGCGAATTCCTAAAATAGGTAAAGAGCCCGTTTGGGATTGATTCTAAAAAGCAGAATTCTGATTAAATCTTAATCAGTTTTCAAAATTAAATTTAATCTAAGTAGAATCACTCTACTGTTTGGCAAAAGTAGTTATAAACTAACTTAAAGTTATAAAAGTGTTTGGATAAAAAAATGCTTAAATAAGTTCCACTATGACAAAAAGATCATAGAGGATACTTAATAAATAAATTTCTTATATCCATTTAGAAAGGTGATGTTAAGATAACTTTCATTTGTAAATTATCAAAATATTATTTTCATCCACGTACAAAAGTTGTTTATTTTTTACTTTAAATTAAAAAGACCCACGATCTCACATTAGTAATTATAGTATAATAACTTTCGTAAATTAATTAAAGGGTATGAGATGTCATTTTGTTAGAAATATGAGGATGGTATGGTAAATTAGAAGGTCAAACTTGATTATTTCATAATCCTCGCTTTCCAAGATTATGGATTTAATCAGTTTTGAGCTTTTTGAGGCAAATTAAATCTATCCTACTGTTCACATAGAAATTTCAATGATGTTGGTGGTGAGTTAGCAGACAATGATGGTCCGCATAATATAAGCACGAAGTGTACATTATTTAACTGACTTTAGAATATAACACTAATCATTCTAACACTTAAAAAATAAAAACCCACCATAATTGAAAGTTTTTCACTTAAAACCTTCCTGAAAAACAAATCAAATCGTCCACCACAAGTGGCCCTAAATTAAAGACTATGCATGGTTTATGACTCAGTGAGAGAACGTAAGCATTAAATAAACTCAAAACCTTATCCTGCATAAAAAAAAGCAAATGAAATGATTCGTGTAATTAGATCAAACACGTGTAATGCAATCTGAAACTTACGCGACCGTAGCGACCGGTTGGATCGGTTTCGACATAACCAGAATCATCACCGCGGTCATCCATCGCTTCCCCGGAGCGCCCGTTAAACACGCTCAGTTCCCTGAGCTGCCGCAACAGGTCGTCGTTCTTCATACACGTACGGGATAAGCTTAAAGTAGCATCTAAAGCTGGTCTGGGTTAACAATGATAGACCTAGGAGTAGGAGGCGACTAAATTCGAGGCTTTCCTTCGTGATTTTCGTAGGAGAAAACGCCAAAAGAGCCTGGAGTAGTCAATTTTGAGCATGCTCCAGCCCATGTCCAATCCGGCAATCCCACTACCGCACGCCAGCACGAGTCGTGATAGTTTTTCTCACTAGCAAACATGGGTTTTTGACCGAGAGCAACGAAAGTCTTGGAATAAATGCGCCAAAAGCAGGAAAATGGGTGACAGAGAAGATTAAGCTGATTGGGGCGAGGGCGAGGGCGATGGCGACCTGAACTTGAAGAGCCTGTGGCTGCGCTTTGTTGGTATCATTTGTGGTGTTCGATTTGTACCGAGTGAGAACGATTTAGACCCGAGGTTCAGATCAGAATAGTGGGTGTGCGTGAGAGGGCTAAATAAGAGGAGCAGACGGAACTCTGTGTGTGGGGGTGTGTGCGCCGGAGTGGGAGTGGGAGTGGGCCATGTGTGACGGAGGTGGCAGCTTCTGAGGGCTGGCGAGTGACGTTTATGGACGACAAAGGGCGTTATGCGGAGAAGATTCCAACTCGGGGATACACAACATGTTTGACCGGTGAGGGCGGGGTTTACAGCTATATATATATATATATATATATATATATATATATATATATATACACACACACGGATCCGTATCTCGTACGGAGCTACGATTTACGCTCACATTCGTTTGTTAAAGATTCCGTGTAAGGTGAATGAGAAAGATAAATTATAAACCCAAAGTTGGATATAGTACAAAAATATTTCCTCTCTCTTAAATTAATTGATGATATTAATGAGTTGATGTTGGATTAAATTTATAAAAAAAAAAATTGAATAAAAAAGGTGTAAGGATAAACATGAAAAAGATAAATATTGAATCATTCTTAATTTGAAAAGTGATCATTCTTTTGGGACATCCAAAAAAAATATATGATCAATTTTTTTGAGATGAAGGGAGTAACATTTAATATCAACCAGACCTGCAATACCCGCTTCTCAAGTCTAGTTTATGGTAATTAAAATGAATTTACTTGCACTTTCAGCGACGAATTGGTGGTGTAAATAGAAAAAGGATAAAATATAGAGATATCATTTACATTATCTTATGACTATTAGAGCGGAGAAAAAAAAGAGCATATTTAGCATGGTAAAGCTTGTGGTTTAAGGATATTGATATTAAATGTTATTTTTATCGGTATATTAAAGAGTGTTAAGTGCATTTTCATTGGTGCGCTAATAGCCTATTTTCTGAATTTTGAGATGAGAGAAAAGAAAAGAAAAAAAAAAGGAAATGAAGAGAAGGGAAGACAATTATACTTCCTCTTGTTTGTGAGTATAAGAGAGAAAATAAATATAATTCATTTTCTTTGTTTGTGAGTTCAGCCGAAAAGAAAAAAAAAAAAAAAGACACCCGATTACGTATATACCATTATACTATATTGTAATAATTCTAACAAGAGTTATAAATGTATGGTCTTAAAAAAGAACATAATTTTGACGAGAAACACATTAGTCATCAACGACATCATACAAAGTATATACCACACGAATGTAATAAGTCTTACATCACTGATTAATGTCATAAGAGAAAAAACAAAAATAGCTGTGAATTGACTGCAAGCATCTACACATCCAAATCTACATACTTTAACATCTACAACGATTATTTATTTGTAAGTAAAATGGTAAGTTCCTATAAGAAATTTTAAAAATAATTAAAAATTTAGTCTTCATTGTCTTAAGAGTAACATGGGCATTAATAAAATATTACTTATGAGAGTTTTCTTTTTCTCTATTTTTTCCTAATTTTGGGAATAAATATTTAGAGACAAAAAAAAAACCAAACTTTTCTCCCTTTTTCCTTATTTTCTCTCCTTTAAAAAACTCACAAATTAAAGAAAAGAGAGAAAAAGACTCATTTTTCTTTCTTTTCCTATCCTTTCTCTTTAAAAAAAAAAACTGGCAAACAAGCCATAGAAGTGTAGCTGTAATGGGCTTCAGTATCACTTGGTTCATTGAAATAATAAGCTTATTATGACCTTAGGTTTCATGGGGGTTAATGGCATTTTGGTTGCTTTATGCGCATGATATATTAGGAAAGCCTTTATATATCCAGCTCTGTGAGAGTGAAAGATGGTGAGATGGAGTTCAGGAATATAAAATGGTGAGCAGCGTAAGCATGAGACAAGGAATGACTCTGTTTGAAATAATTTTCAGTTTTAATTTTTTATTTTTTTAAAAAATAAAAACTAGTTTAGTTTTTATTTCTTACAAAAATAAATGGGCGTTTGATTACCCAGTTTTTATTTTAATTTTTTTCTTTTACCTGTTTGATTATCTAATTTTTATTTTGAAGTTTTTCTTTAGTGGTAGTAGCAGTGGCCGGCCGGCTGTGGGGGCCAGCAACGACAGCCAGCGGTCGGTGTTGGTGGCTGTGGTGGCTGCCCCGGGGGGGGGGGGGGGTGTCTTAAAACAAAAACAAAAACTCAAAACTCAAAACTCCAAAATGAAAATTATTAAAAACAACCCTGTTTTTAAAACTGAAGGGAAAAAAATGAAAATTGTGTGTCAAATGCGTTTTTCCTTCAGTTTACAAAACAGGAGAAAAAAACTGAAAACCAACCAGTTTTCAAACGATACCTCAGCAGACTTTTTTATGCAAGTGTGGAAATGAGAAGTGTACAAGTGTGTTTTATTATATAGTTTTTGGCTTGATTATGTTTTAGACCCTCCTTTTAGGGTGAGATTTTGAACTAGTTTTGGATCTAGTTAGGGTTTGTGATTTTGGGCTTGCCATAAGCTGAGAATACAACCATGTGTTTTTATGAATTATGTGCGTTAATGTTTTAATCTTTGCAGTTCGTAGAAACTGGTTTGATCCCGCTAGGTAAGCTAGTTGGAGACTTACAGCATGTCTTATCATTTAACATTACAGGTGGAAAGTGTTATAGGCAACTTGCACCGGAGAAGGAAACAGAAAAGCCATGAGAGTTTATTATTTGTTGCTAATTGTGGTTGGATAAATTTGAATTGCAAAAGTTATTTGTAAAACTTACTGTTTGGAATACATGAGTAGTTCCTTTTTTTTTTTAGTTGCTTTCATTATTACTTTTGATGGCATCACCGAATCACTGGCGCCTACATGGAAACCTACCATTGTCACCAACATAGAAACCCACGTGTCACGCCCGAATCCGAGAGTCCGTAAACATCTTTAAACCAAAATCTGATCATGTTCATGATGTAATTATTATAAAGGTAGAGCAGAGCATCTAATATATCACAAATATAATTAGTTATATCTCAAATACTTAATTTCAAAATAATTCAAAACTTAAGTACAATCTCTTCAGATTAGCTATCTGAAGCCAAAAGTAAATAAACTAATTAGTAATCCGTCTAGAGTAAATTCATAACATCTACCATCCGAATTGTAAACACCGAAGCTAATCCACAGCTCTACGAAAATCACACCCTTCGAGCTACTCTTGATTTGGAAGGGAAAGGAAACAAATAAACAAAGAAACAAAAGGGTTGAGCACAAATTGCCTAGTAAGAGATTTTTACACATTGAGGGCCAAAAACGAATACCAATTTGAGTTATTAAATAGAGCCAACAATTAGAAGTTTAGATGATTTCACCAAATTTAACAAACGAATAACAAAAACGACCGAAAATGGGATTAAATAACCAATAACTTGAATATTAGTTCACAAATGAATAACAAATCGACCGAAAAGGGGGTAACATAACCAATATGTCGAATATCAAAATATATTTTTCAAATCTTGTGGGTATCACATATGTAATTGCTTATTATTTAGCATGATAAATTATGGTTATACCATGTAAAATATCGCAACCGGTGCATTACATATAAGTCACAATCATTAAAAATAATTTTTAAATATAAATATCACCCACAAAATAATTTAATAAATATAGCGAATATTCAAGTGAAGTTCAGAATAGTCATTGTTGACTCAAACTGAAGAGAAAGAAAATACGAATTCAAGGAAAGGAAAATCAGCTCAATCGGAGATCAGATGAATAAGATATCGTCAAAAGAAGTTTTTGGGTGAAAATTTAATGGCACGAAAAATGATGTAATTCTCGAAGGAAAAAGATTACGCAAAAGGTGACATGTGGTGTATTAGCACCATACAGGATGCTAACAGAGACCGAAATTACAAAGAACGTAAGTACACATTGATTAAGAGTGAAATGAAATGCGTATTTTCGGAAACAATTGTTTTTCACAGTATAGTCGAACTATACAGAGATGACCCGAAGCAGAAAAGTGATGCTAAACCTAATGAAAATTGGATTGATTAATGAGTTCACAATAAAACAAACGAATCTCCCGTGTGTCAATAAAATATGAATGTATAAAAGTCCTTATCTCAAAGTAGCGAATATAACGCATTATCTTAAATCAATTACAACCTTTTTATTTGATTACCAAAACAATGCACTGGCTCTTTTCTCTCCTTTGTCTCTAAAAAATATGAAGACTTTTATGTTTTCCTCCGTTTGTTAATCTACCTTTAATATAAATTGAAGTCCTAATTGCTAGTGTGGTGATAATACAACTTAAAGTCTTCGTTATATAATCACAATATGACTTAAAATTCTAATTCAAGTCAATTTTTTTTAATATATAATCTAATTAAATTAGCCACTAATACTATTAAATATTAATTTCGTCACTGAAAGGTCTCGAAGGAAATTCTCTAAGATCCATTACTTAATTCAAAATCAGTATAATTTTCTAATTATTACTTGCACAAGTAGTCAAAAATCCGGGTACAACATTACTGCCATAGCCCACTGCAATCATTAACTCCACCTCCACTTGCTGCCATCACAAGTCACTAGAGATGTCAATGGGTCGGGCTTGGGCCGGCCAGGGCCCATTGAGCCTGCCGGGGCCCGGGCCAGTGGGGCTGCAAACGGGGCCGTGCTTGATGAAGGGGGAATCTGGGCCCAGTCCAAGCCCTAGCCCTAAGCCCAATATCTAGGGCCGGGCCCGGGCCCTATATTTTTTTTCATTTTCTTGTTATTCAAAATAAATGCTTGAATTATGATAATTTCTTGTTATTATTTAAGTAAATTGTAATGTAGTACTATAACTAAAATTCTTATTATTATGTAAGCAAATTGCTCTCTCTCTCATTTACATATCTCATTTTTAAATTTCTTCTTTCATATACTCTAGGTATGTCCAATATTCACAATTTAACGAACCTAATTTTATCCTTTTATTTCATTATAAGTCATAGACATACATATATATATATATATATATATGAATATACATATTTATTTGTCTCTCATTTTATTTTTTATTATATGTTATACCTTTTTATACTCTTCTTGGTGAGCTTTACTAATAAAATCTTAACACATAACAATTATTACTATTTGAAAGAGACTATTTCTACTATTTGATATTTTACTTTTTATTTCGTTGCTGAAAGAATAACAATTATTTTTAAAGTGATTGAAAACTCATAAAAAGGTGAAAATAATATTATTATTTTACTATATATTTTGTATTTATTATTTAATAATATAAATACTAGCTTTTTATATATATTTTAACAGTTATTTTTTTACGCACGGTGTCAATACTAATTTATATGTAAGAGGGTGAAATTAGTCGGTTTGGTATTTATTGACAAATAAGTTCGGCCCATCCAAGACTGCCAAGGCCTCTTCAAGGAGGCTCATGATTTTTCACGGTTCGATTGTAATCTTTGTAATCTAATTCTTATTTTATGTCAACTATATATTTGATTATTGCACCAAGAAAAAATGATCATCATAATTCATGTTCAGATTCATTACTCATTCGATCATCGTTGGACACCCACACTTATATATAATAATGTGTGTATACAATAATACTGGGCCAAAAGATGGCCTATGTGTAGGGCCAAAAAAGGGCCAGAAATAAGATCAACCTTAGGACCAAAAGGGGGTCAGTTTTTGGGCCAAAAGAGGGCCGGGCCGGGCCAAACCCGGGCCATTTTAGGGCCAGGCCGGGCCCGGGCCTGTTTCTCAAATAATTCGGCCTGGCCCAAGCCTTAAGGGTTAGGGCCAGTCCGGGCCCAAAAAAGAGTCGGGCCGGGCCAACCAGAGGGCCGTCCGGTCCTTTTGACAACTCTACAAGTCACAACCCACTGTCAACACAAATTACAGCATCTTCCAATCCATCACATGGCCACCCATTACTATCGACGACATCCACAAACTACAAACTATGACGTTCCACCATTAACATGGAATGACACACACTAACACAAACCAATAGATCAGCGGTGGGTAGCAGATCTAACAATGTCATGTGGGTTATCGCCCCCATGAACGGCGTCGGGTTGGGGGGGGGGGGTGGCAACATTTTTGGAAATCCTTTTTTAGTTTTTTGAATAATGGGTAGATAAATTTAAAATATAAAAAATATTTATAAAATGCCTTTATCTTCTAGCATTAATTTATTAGGATTTCCAATAGTTGTGCTTTTTACTTTTTGTACCTTGTGATAGTCTTTGTCATTTTCTTACTCTATTTTCATTTTTCCAAATCCTAAATTATATATCTCCATATTATAAAAAGGCAAGAATAAATTAAGGTTGGTTATTTTTTTATTTTAAATTCTTCTAATTTGTTAACTTATGCATGACTAACGTACTTATACGATTGATAATCACATTAGTAATATATCTATAGAGTAAGAGTTAAGTTTTTTTCATATAAAATTAGTAATTTATTATTGACTAACCTTATTAAGTTAAATAAATCACTATACATAGTAAAAATATATTATTAGTAGTCAAATTGAGTAATCTATTTTTTATTTAAGTATTCAATAGTGACGCTAATTATAATATATTTTTGATTATTTATATTTTCTGTGAACTTGAAACTTCTGAATTATATATATTAACTATCAAAATTTTTTTGGGCACCTCCTGTTTAAACTTTTCGGATTCGTCCCTGCAGATAATGGAGGTGGCGATCACAGAGAGTGGCTTTAGTGTTGGTTTATATCAATATTATTGGTAGTTCGTTGCCTATGATGTGGTGGGTCAGTTCTTGGGATGGGTAAAGGAAGGCCTGTGGTCTCTTCAAGGATGAGTGACGGTGTTGGGGAAGCCTCATAGTTGTGAAATTGAAGGACGACGGACGATTGTAGTAAAATTGTGGTGGTGGTAGCGCAGAGATGGTGGTGGTGACAAGAACCTTCCAATCTTTTTCCTGTTCTTTGGTCAAATGAGACTTATTCGACATTCTTATAGGCGAAAAGTTTTATAACACACGATTTTTTTAATCAAAGGGACTTAAGACGTATCAAAAAACAAAAAGGGACGAAATGAGTTACGTAAGCAAATTAAGTGGAATGCATAAAATTACTCCTTATCGACAATCTTACGCAATTTATAGTCAAAATTACTATTAAAAGCTGGCCTTTACTGTTTCAGTGTTCATTCGAATGGTTTTTTTTAAGGACAACAATGTTGTTAGTAGCCGACATTAAACTACTTGAAAATCTACCTATACAAAATTAATGCTACACGGCTTTCTAATAATAGGATTTTCATCAAGAATCAACACATTTATTCTCAAAGGGCAATCAAGATGTTCGTTGAAGTCTGCCTTTAGCAAGGTTTAGCCATTATTAGCAGACATTTTTGCTTCCAAGGTTCAATCTCCACTTTGATTTCTACCTCAAGAACATGATTCATTTTTTTCTTCCCATTATCAAATGCATAGCCATTAATTTAACGTAAGTTGAAAACGCTGTAAACTCGTTTAACCTTGAAAAATTTTGGGTGCACACGTGTTGTAAGAAGAGCCTACAACCCTCTCCCCTTCCCACTACAAAATTTAGTGACAAATGATTGTTAAATATGTTTAGTGACTTTTATAAATGTGCTGTTAAGAATTATAAGTAAAGATATCTGCAACAATATTCCTAGCACTATGTAAAGACAATTACTGATCAATATGTTCTACGTTAATCTTGGTACCGCAATATTTAAAGAAGTTATTGATCAATCTATAGGGTTGTATGCTATTCCTGACAAAATTTAGCGACAAATGATGATTGTTAAATATGTTTAGTGACTTTTATAAATGTGTTGTTAAGAATTATAATAAAAGATATCTCCAACAATATTCCTAACACTAAGTAAAGACAATTACTGATCAATATGTTGTAAGTTCATCTTGGTACCACAATATTTAAAGAAATTATTGATCAATCTATAGGGTTGTATGCTATTCCTGATACCGGATTGCAACCAAAATCTTACATGAACTACCTTTGAGTCTCACGTCTTGACAACACACTAACTTGATGTGGGAACCACATGAAGGAGTCCCTAAGCCCGCTACAAAAACAAGAATGTCAAATGCAGGTTTCCACGTCTTTTGCCAAGCATATTAAGGATGAATAAATTCAGAAAGTCTAATAGGAAGGGGCCAAAAAAATATAAAAAAATTGATAACTAACATAGAAGAATTAAGAAAGTTTAAGTTCACATAAAATATGAAAAATAAAAAACATTAAAATTAGAAGTAGTTTGTCAAAGTTTCACAAAACAGGAAAAATATATATAAAAGTAACTCTATATATCGATGGTCAAAGCGAAATTCGGCATTTTTTATAATTACGAAAGTCATCAATGATCAAGTTTATAATATACGTCTCCATAATATCTTTCTCAAAGAGTAGATATGTTAAGATATAAAGAGCAAAAAACATAATAAAATGAATCCTTAATTAATTTTTTATTTATGTTAAATGAAAAAAAATTCTAACCCGGTCATGAGGGAGTTCCGCCCCTGATATCAGGTACGGGTTACGGAAATCACATTTACCATTATTATTGTCCTTATTTTGTTTGAAAATTGGAGATTTATGCTCATTGTGCCACAAAACATACGTGGAGTTTCGTACGGTATATTACTCTTTTTGCATAATTAGATTTTCTTTTTGACTTGTTTTGAACTTAATACATCTAAGAAGTGAAGTAAACTAAATTGGCAATTTCACAGTAAAAAAAATTGTTCAACAAGTGATATTATGAGGGCAAAAATACGTCACCAAAACACGAGCGCCAAAGTGTCATCTCGTGGTCAGATACGGCCAAGGGTAGCCTGCGGGACATTTTAGCCATTCCAATAATGATATTTCAAATTTTATTTAAAGGCTTTGGAACCTCACCTTAATTATCCTTTAAGGTAAACTACTTTTAAGGTGGTTGACTCCCACCAGAGGGAGGCCCTCCCTTAGCATTAGCACCATCCTTCTCTTTGTGCATGTGCACGTCTATAGTATCACCACATATGCTTAACTTTTACTCGATACATAGTTATCTCTTCTATTCAAAAGATCTCTCGCACAAGTTCTGACTTGGGTATCAAATAGTTCCCGTCGGATTTAAATTTAGCGAGTCACTATTTACTTATTTTGTACTGTACAAATTTGTTCGTACTCTCGTCCGGTTGGAATCGATCATATTTTTTCTTCCCCAACGTAAAACTAAAGTACAAACAACATGTTATAAGGTCAATGTTTACGTACACCAAATATATGTCGAAAATTCTCAAAGAGGAAAACCAAAAAATTTAATTGAATGAAGGGTGTAGTTTTTAAAGCCTGTAGTATGTATGGCAGGTATATGGCCCATAGCTGAGTCAATTGGGAGTAATTCATTGACTGCAAACTAAAATGGTAATTTAAGAGTTTCCACATTAATATGGAAACATTCATTTGAACCGTTTTCGTTTAGAATAAGATAAGATGCATTTCCCACTAGGACATGTCCAAGTTTTCCACTAATAAATGTTCTTGATGCTTTAATAGTGTCGCATACTGCGACATTTCAAAGAAAGTTGGCACTATACAACATTATTCAAAGAGTAAATGATAATGTAGCCCAATTCCCTAACCTCGCTGATGACCAGTGTCCATCATTTTGCATGCCCAACGTGTAATTTTAAGATTCATTCTCCTTTTAAGATTCATTCTCACACGTTATTATTGATGCTTTGACCAACAAAACCTAAGACTTCTTAGTATATATTGTTAAAATGTTTTATATAAATTTAGCCATCGCCAAGTGAAGGGAAAGACGGGGTTTCGGCTTCTTCGCCAAAGCCCTTGCCCTTTTGTTTTTGCTTCCTTCAATCCCTCATCTTATTTGGTTTGTATTTGAAAAATTTTGGATGTTATTCGAATTGTAGGGAGGTAATTATAGATATAACTCTTTTTGTAACGATAATTAATGATCGTTAAATATTTTAGTTGCTTTTGTTTAATGAAGCTAAAGAAGTGTCACTGAAATTGTCGTTGAAAGTGTTAACGGAAACGTTACTATTTATGTTTAGCAAACAATATTGTCGCTATACGAGAGCGTAACTATTTTCTCACAACTCGGATAGCAGCCAAAATTTTCATTCAATCTCCACATTTCTTTCTCTTTGAGTTTCTTGATCTCTGATTCTCCATGGAGCTTTAGAGAAAACTAATAATCCTTGGTTTTGGCGAACCTATGTGTTTACTCTGGGTTGCTCCGGACTTCTCGCGATAATGTATTACCAATCCAAACTTAAACTAATTAAGTTTTGAACTCATTCATTGACAACGTGCATTTGGTTTGTGAATTTAGCTTGATCTCTAACACCTAACCATGTCATACTAATTTTCGGATAGACAAAGTGAATCGATACACAAAACAAAGGGTTTTCGTCTTAGCATGCACGTGTGAATATCTCATCCTCTTTCTCAAAATTTTGCTAATGAGGAGTAGTTAGCAACCAAGTAAGAGTGAATTCGAAAAGGACATAGATCTAATCCTCTAATTATCCTCCTTGAATTTTTTTCGCATCATTATTATGAAAACAAGTGGAGGTTGTGGGTTCACCTCTGTGTGTCTGAGTAGGTGGGTGAAGGAGGGGCTTGTGAGGGTGAATTTGGGGAATGAAGCAGGTGGGGAGGCTTTAAATTGAGGCAGGTTTATTGGGTACAGAAAGAAGAGATTATCATAATGTTTTCCAAGCCATACGTTGATTCGTGAATACACAGCTTGTGACCTCAAAACATTTAGCAACACGTTTTTTTTTAGACCGATGTAAAAATTAGAATATACATATAAAAAATCAGTTTATCATGAAATGGAGACCGAGACCGAGAGGGAAGGAACAGTACAAATGTTTGAAAATCACCCTCAAAAATATTGTTGAACCAAATGAGAGCCGGACCAAAGCCTTAGACCATATGCCCCCCATCTTAGGGTCCCAACCCCCTCCAACCTTCCTCCCTATTCCCCTAACCCCACCCTCCCCTAACGAGGACCACGGCTAACCCACTATAATAACCTAGCTAAGGAAAAGGGAAAAACTGGTGAAAAAATATGAACCTCTCAAAAATGGCCCCCAAAACCTGATACCAGACAAATTATCGTTACACTCTACAAGCGGAAAACACAGAGGTATCAGATGGGTGCAGTGAGTGAAAGAGGTACTTATCATACATCAAACTAAAAGCGTTGGCAAAGATTCTGGCCAAATGTGACAACGAGGATTTTGGCCACCCAGTAGTACTGACCATCCCCCCCCCCCCCCCCCCCCCCCAAAAAAAAAAAAAACAAATAAATAAAAGAAAAAGAAAACCTCAACCAGATCACCACTGCTGAACCAGCCATCACCTCCACCTTCGCGGCACGTAAACACAAAAACGAAAATCTGATTCACACGAGATGGAAGAGAGTAAGATTGGAACTCCTTTTGAATTTATACCCCTTGTACACAACTGGTGGCCGAAAGGTATGCTTTTCTGGGCAAAACATAGAAATGGCAATAAGTTAGCCTCAAATGGTCTACTTGCCTAATAACCACAAAAGAAAACAGATGTTCGAATTTGTGCTAATTGGTACTCCATTTATTAAACATAGTAAGAGAGAGGTTGAGACTGTAAATGATAAAAGCTCATTCCTACTCAATTTATTCAGAATACTTGGTTCTAAACTCATTATTACTCTTGCATAAGATACCGAAATAGGGTGCATCAATGTACATGAAATCTCAAAAACCTTATCTTGCAAAGCTCAGAAAATTTTGCAGCTGGAGAATCTATCCCTTCTTCATTACAATGTCGAGTTCCATGATTGTTAGAGCTAGTAATCAATCTTATCGAAACCGAGTGAAGAAACACCTTCCTAATAGTAGCCGAACTCGAGAAACTCAGCATAGCAGCCTTGGTGTAAATGATTTGGAGGGAGAAAAATTCCAGACTCTTTGAACAGCAAAGCAAAAAGGGGAACTAAGGTGACAGGACGGGGGATTCACGACGACATACTGATAAAAGGGGAACTACCAAGGATTTTTTTTATTCATGGTGCAATGTAAATGATTAGGGAGATACAGCTTTAAACGACGGTCAATAATAAGATGTACTGACACACTATTTTTAAAGCAATAATATTGAACTTTTCTCAACAAAAAAAAAAGAAAAAAAACCATCCTAATAGATAAAGACAATTCTTTGAGACGGTTACACGAGATCATCCGATCTCAGTGTGCGTGCGAAATGCATCTCATGATCCATGGTGGCACAAGACAAGGAGTCAAAACTCGGTACCCTCGACGGTCAAGGCGAGGCTGGTCAGTTGACCATGTCGCATCGGGGACAAATGAACTAAAGTGCAGGTGGTCATCGTTTTTCAAAGAATAAAAAGCTTAATGTGGAGCTGAAGAGCGCAAAAAAAGAGGGGAAAGCTCAGATGCGCGTCATCTTTCGTCGGAAGAAGCAGACGAGACCGTGAAGACCCAAGTGATCACGTGGGGCGCAGTTATCGTCACAGCTCAAGTGCACCAGCCGGGAATCGAACCCGGGTCTGTACCGTGGCAGGGTACTATTCTACCACTAGACCACTGGTGCTTGGTTTTTCCTTATTCATATTTTAACTCAATTGATCTCAAAATTTTCTAAATCACTAGTTTTTTTATGTGTATTTTGTTCTTTTTCTCCATAGGATTACCAAAAAAAATTCTTATCTCCAAAGCGACTCCTTTTTTACTGAATAAATAAATAAATGCAGTTCTAGTTTGAAAAGAATTAAAATCTGTCCACCACCCAATTTCCTCTAAATCCTTTATAGCGACAAAAGTTCATCATCACGTGTTTTTAGAGGTTATGCATTGGTGACAATTGTGGACTTAGACCCAGCATATGCCGCTAAAGATTCCTTGGAAACACAATCAGCGAAGTTAACTTTTTAGTCACGAATTATAGGGGAGGAGTTGGAAGAAATTTGTCAAGCCCAAGAAATGTAGACCATGTATATGGGCCCGTTGACCTGCACATTTTTAGAGCAAACAGCACCTAGAAATGCAGAGGCGTACATTTGATATTGAAGAACGGATAAATTTTTAATTTCAACGTCAAGCAAATACACTCCAAATTTGCTTACTGAAAAAGGGGGATCATGAAGCACAAAGACTGAACACAAAGTGTAACCTTAAATTTTGAGCTTATGGAGTTAACGTTTCAGCAAGTAAATATTTTTAACGCTAAGCTTCTGCTGGTACGGCAAAGGTAGAGTACATCGGACGAACCTAATCTTCATCTCTATATGGGCACATTAAAGCTCCGCCTGATCCGTCCCATGCAGCACATGTAGGCCACACTGTCGGCGATGTCCGGGGTTTGGGGGTAGTTTGTATGAAGGTAAGGTGGGTTTTTCAGTATTAGTTTACATTGGTTGTGGGTAGTTTGTACATATTCAGAGTCAATTACCTTGAAGACTAGTCAGGGTTGGAGTAGCTGGCTTTAGGCATTTTCACGTTTAGTTTCGTTTTCTTTTCCTATGCTTTATTAATAACCCTGAGCAAGCTGGAGGAAACCATTCCCGCGTACTTCTGTTGTGGGCATAGGAGAACTGGACAAAAATATACGTTCTTTTTAATCTACTTTGCTATCTCTTGACTTTGCTGTATCTCTTGACTTCAATGAAATCCTTAAATTTGGCCTAAAAAAGAACTGTCGTTTCGTATCTCTACATAACCGTAGCTAAACAAGCTTCTACACAACTTTAGCTGTAGTCTACATTGTTTATTAACCTAATGCGAGCAAAGTAAACGTTCAGATTTTTGTATGGCACTTCCACAAAGTAAGGCATACCAGAGGGTTTCACCAAAAATGTTGTGTTGTGCAAAGAGAGATTCTCTCCATGCTTCATATCTTCCCCTTATCTTTGAATGGCTTGACTTGCTTTCATGCTTACCCAACTCCCAAAACAAACTCACCCAGAATAGTTATACAACGCATTTCGCTAGCAGGGAGTGCAGGCTCAGCTAACTCCCAAGTCCCAACAAAGAAACTGCAAGTCTCAAATGGTTTGTAAAATTTCTCTGGTTATAGTTTGTACAAGCAGTAAGGTTCTACACCAACTGCAAGATCCTTTTTGTGCAGCACAATGTATCCCCACAAGTCCCCCTCCCCCCACCCCCAAAACCCCCTTCAAGAACACCCCAAAAAGAAACACTCGAGCATCCAAGCGGATATACAACGCAACAGGGTGATAACAGCAAAAATGCCCATTACTGGGGAAGCAGAAACAGAAGTCAATGTACAAAATGCATTTTTGCACATTACACCAAGAAGTAACCGGATACAAAATCCAAAACATACATAAAATAAACCATATCGCATCCCCCTACATATCAGATTGCTATGTTAGCAACTTAGCATCTAAAATTTCTCATCCGGCAGGTTTTATACATAATTAATAGGATTTCAGGCAGACAGTGGGGGAAAGTTATCTTCGTACTTGAGGTGGAATGACTTTTCTGCAATCCTGAAAGAGCTCGAGAAAACATGCAGTAAGATACTTCCATGCATAAAAGATGCAATCCTGAATACTGATCGATAAACTCGCTTACCTTCCTGGTGTGTTCCTTGATATTGGTTTTGAATTCTGTTCCACTGCCGGAAGGCTTGTAGAAGAGGCTCGTACATGGGAATTGCCTGAAACCACCTGACTGCACCCCGCAGCCAGCCGCCCTAAAGATCCGAATTCGAGGCTGTAAGGATCGGGGAAACCACTATCATCAGAAACACCCCTTGCGGAATGACGAGATTGGCCAGACTTCCCACAGCCTTGAGCCGGTGGTTGTACACGCGGAAGCTCCTGACTACCCCCGCCAGATGAGCTTGCCTCGGGCAAAGCATGACCATTTCCACGAGCATGTCTCTGAAGCTGACGGCAAGTCCCGGGTGCCTTATTCTTTCCCCTCCCTTGAGGTCTTTCCCTGCATGAACACTTCTGCAAAATTCGAAAGGTACATCGCTGCTGAAATGTGGACCCTGACAATATTTAATGCCATACCCAAGTATTTATAACCCAAAAAAAATTCCCACAGGGAACAAGATAGACAAGTAAATACCATATTGGGGAAGTACGTCCCAGTTCCACGTGCTTTAACTCTTTCTTCCAGAGAGAGAACAGCACTTGACAGTGTGCAATTGTTAGCATAGTATGCAGATGGCTCTGTGACTGCACCATTAGTGGTCATTTCGGAGCTTGAATTACGCTTAAGTGGCATATATCGTCGGACCATATCCCATGGCTTTTTGTTCCGAATCTGAGAATGCGATGTGCGAGCATTGTGCAGTGCAGGTGCGGACAAAGCATACCCATGGCAACCTTGACCATAGACTAAACTCCTGATATGACTGTCATAGTCCCCGCTCAGATCTGACAAGGGAGTAATCGCTTCTACTTCTCCACTAAACCCGTCCCTTTCCTGAAAATCAAGGGATATACTCTCTGAGATGTTAGCGCCCAAGCTTGAGACTGAAGAATTACTCCACTTAACACTCTCGATGTTGATAGAGCTTGTATTGCCAGCCTCTACATGTTTCTCTTGTTCCAGCCATGTGTAAAGTCTCATCTTCTCATCAACAAAGTCTGATGATTTTTTTTGACAGAGGTTCCCGCTTTTACAATTTCCATTTTCTGTAGCAGATTCTGTAGTAAAGTATGAAGGAGGTGCATAGTCACATTGTCCAGAAAGAGTAGTAGTAAAGTTACTGCTCGGGGGTGAACATTCAGATATCTCATTTGCCGTACCCAAACTCACTCCCCCAAAAGTTGCAAGTTCATTTGCATCCCCAGCAAGACGCTGTCCTGAGACAGCAGTTCCATCTGTGGAGCAGCCAGTTTCCGACACCTGAGAAGAAATCACATTCGTCGGGCCTGTTGCTAGTTCATTTGTGAATCCCCACGCATCTTTCTCTTCCAGAAACATATCAT
Source organism: Escallonia herrerae (assembly GCA_033070095.1). NCBI lineage: Eukaryota > Viridiplantae > Streptophyta > Magnoliopsida > Escalloniales > Escalloniaceae > Escallonia > Escallonia herrerae. Next base: position 75,241 of record JAVXUP010001971.1, on the reverse strand, counting down.
CATCGAAATCAAGAGCTGAATTTAGATACATTTCATCCTCGGAAAACATATCAGCATGGGAGGGCGAGGATAAAGTGCCGAACCCGTTGGCACCAAATATTAGGTCAGAAATGTGTATATCAGCCCCACCATATTTACGCCCATGCCTCCCCAGAGTGTTTGAGAAAAACTTCTTGATCTCATCAGAAATTCTTTCTCTGGGCAACAGAAGGATTCGACCAAGCTTGCGAGCCCCATATTTGAAAGCACTACGTATTCGATAGTAATTACCTAGAACACCATATTCAAAGTCTTCAGCATAACCAAAGAATATAGAAAAAAGTCACAGACATAAGATATTAAAGCAATAGCAGTTTATCTGGCCCTTTCTTATTTTTTTCTGGAAGCAAAAGTATCACGTTGATTACTCTCTCAAAAACAATGCAATCCAATCAGTGCCTGGAGGTGGTACCAAGATATGCTATTTTCCAGGGGTAACTACTTGTTTAGCCACACTGGAAAGTGTGAGAGGGGCCAAGATCTGTCGTAAATACGAATCGAATTCACTATCAGGGTAAGCTCATCTATATCCATATATATATATACACACACACACACACATATATATATACCCGATAAAACCAAGTAAAACTAAACAGGAAAAAAAAAAGAAAAAGAAAACTGCACAAAGAAACTGCTCGAAGTTCAACTTACAATCAAAGTAAACCAAATGGAAACCCTGTACCTCTGTGAACACTGCGCCCAAGGTTGTTATTTTCTTTCAGCGGGTCAATAATATTAAGATGCTTATGGGGAAATACTCGCAAGTTAGTCTCAAGGCCCCTAGATGGAACTGTGAACATGTCCACACAGTTCCGCATAAATTCCTCGCTTAGCATAAGATTATCCCCTTCATTTTCTGGCTTCTCAACTGCGTAGAGATGAAAGGATATAATATTAACAAGTAGCGAAGGAATCATGGTCTCTCTCTCCCCATGCCTCGTGGAAAGAAAATTTTACATCTCAACTAGGGCAGAAAAAGGACCATAATTCAAATATCATAGTATAACCAATCAAAGGTATAGCTTACCCACTACATCAGGGAGGGACAGTTTGCAAACTGGACCGTTCAAACTGATACAATAGTTCTCCCAATCAAATTTGCTAAAATAATCCAAAAACCTATAGAGAACCTATAAAGAGGGAAACAAATATCAATGGTCAAACTGATGCACACATTTCATTTATAATGCAGTGTCAGTTTGCACAGACAAAGTGCTTACCGATAAAGGGCCATTAAAGGATGAATTGAAGAAATGGAATATGTATAGCACTAATGTTTCCAGAGCATATGTAGAAATTAAACCATGATGCGCCCCAAGAACACGGCTTTCATAGTAGCACCAAGCTTTTATCAATATTATACTACGTTTAAACAAATGATCTTTGCCAACAAGACGATCAACCTGCATAAATAAAGAAAAAGAAAATAGGAAAAAAGACAGCATTAAGCAATGTTCATGTCCCAAAAGCAGAATATAGCTACACAAGTACATATCAACTTTTTGATGTGTAAGCAGAAGACAACCACCATTGGAACCAGCTCTGTGAACCAATGCAGGAATATGTTGATTCGTTCTTCTATGAACGTTCTTTTAGGCAAACAAGGAAAGTCAACGAAGTATATATAAGTATTCGAAAGAAACTAAGACAAATTGAATTCTAAAGAAAAAATTAAGCACAAAAAAGTTGTTCACATACAACAAATGAACTGCAAACAGGTGGGGGTAATGCGATTTGGCTATTTCTCCTCCCAAGCCCCCCCAATCTATCCCACTTAAAAAGGAATTGAAGACTAAATCCACAAAGAAATGAGACTTCCTACAGATCTTCAAGAGATCTCATATGCAGCAAAGTTCACTTGTTCCAAATGTCTTGGAAAGAGAATGAACTCATTTGAGACGCAACCTAAAGGATGTTAGAGTTTATTCTGCAACATGACTGGTACCCAAGCACGTAATGCTACATCTGTATACTAAAGTTTGAAAAGGTAGTCAAAGGAAAACACCTGTTCGAGAAAACACAGCGTGCAAAGTCCTCCTAACTGGTTGAATGATATATCTATCACAATATCTTGCACAAGGCATTTCACAAGTTTAACCTGCCATCAGAAACACAAAAGTTTCTCAGTCAACAATCTCTTGACCTAGAACTGCATACAATTGGAAAAAACAGAGCGCCCAAAAGCATGTGATTAGTAATTTTGAAGATATGTCACTTTACAAGCATTAGAGGAAAGCACCGCATACCATTTAAGACTTTATTGTATGTGGAGATGTTACAATATCCTTAAGGTTTGACTATATGCCTATATAACGATCGTTTAGTATTCCATGGTTAGACGCAGATTTAAGGACCTAAATTTGTCTATAAGTGATCAACTAGTCAAAAACTAATTCAGAACACTCAAAAAGTTGTTTGGCAATACATTTCAAACTCCTTGGATGATGTAATACATGAACACCATTATAGGTGCATTTAACATGCATTTCTTTCTTCAATTCCCTACCCTTTGTTTTAACTCGTTTTACGATTAGGCAGGAAATCCTTCTCTGATTTGATTGGCCCTAGGCACTTTCCTTCATTGTTTTCTTCAATAGAAAAAAGACTCCAAAATGCTTAGCATACCAGAAGAACTATATCTGCTTGTGATGGGGTGGGGGGAGGCATATATGTAAATGCAGGTTGACAACTTCATATCTAAACTAAGACGCATATTGTAGTAATTTCAACTTCATTTTAGATAAAGATCAGAAGAGAAAACCTCAGCATCAATAAATTGGGTGTCCTTCAGTTCGTATTCAGCATTTTCATTCTGCTCTTCTCGCTGCAGAACTGTAAGGACATCACGGGCCAAAGATTCCTCAACATCAGGACTGCTAAGAGCGGTCAAATCAATATCTCCATCAGGGAGATATGTCTTTAGTGGTACTGATCCATATGGAAATACCTACAAATATTGCACAACAAAACAAAATAAAAACTTAAGTAGTTTGAAGTAATACTGCTCCGGCTGCAATTGGCACACAATTCGGTTGCATAAAAAAATTATAATCTTCAGTATGAAACTTCATTCTTATAAAGTAAGCATTAGCCCTCAGTCTTTCAGTAACAAAAATATTAAATAATTGACAACAGGGCATTATATATTTTTGGCCGTACATCCAACCGAAACGTGCAAAGGATAGTGATGGTCACTGTTAAAAATGATGTTGCCGGAAAAATGTAAAACATTTGATGAATTTGACAGCATCATGTAAAAGTTACGAGTCTCTAGTTGATCGAAATGAGAAAAAGTAAAAGTGGAAGTGAAAGCGAAAGTGTGAGAGCGACAAAGTTCGTGAAAGTGTAAAAGTTTAGTTCACAAATCACTAGTTACTCCAAAGGGAGAAAAAAGTGAAAGCGAGAACGCTGACCGCTTTAAAAGGATTTGGTAACTTAAAGCTATATTTTTTTTCAATATTGACCAATAAACTTTCCACAAAAACTCAAAAACATTGTTCTGTTGTTATATCTGTTGCAGTTAGCAAGAAACGGCAGTCTCATTCTGTCTGATCAGTTTAGGAAATACAATTCCCTTGATATGACAGAAAAATAGTGAGCTATACACGACATAACTGTGGAAAACAAAATCATGTGGTGAACCCCAAGCAATTAAGACAACATCGAAATGTGTTCAGTTAAGGAAAACATACAACACTCTCTGCACTGCAAATAATTCTCGTGCTTTATCCTTCGTACTTTCTTTCGTTCTTCAGAGTGCTAGAACCTTCACCTTAAGGCTTGAACAAAAATTTCACCTTCTCATTCGATAATCCTATAATCTTACTCTTCCAATAATGGAATATAACCCAATCTCCAATTGTATTTGAACAGATCGCCTCATTTTGACAAGCAAAGAGTACGAATGGTGCTAAAAAGATTTGCCTGACTTTGCAAATGATACACAAGAAAACCACCAAAAATGTGACATTGCAAAGAATCAAAGGACACGAAAAGAGAAGACAGTCAAGGAAAAACTCCAAAAACTCAACAGCATTATTTGTGGGCTCATCGGGTTATCTCTCGCAAAACCTGAAAAAAGAACTCCTCGACACCAAAGGGCACATTATGTGTATACGGACGAGGCAGAGTAAAACGAGTGAATTCTTCTTAACAGTATTTTTGAACCAACCCTACCAAAGAACCTCAACAGCATATGCCACTTCCCTTAAACGATTCCCACGGAGTGCTGTAGGCACCAAAATAGTGTAACTATACACACAGCGTAGCCAAGGGAATCACCAAAAAGTATGAACAATGTTGAAATCTACAAATGCTCAAGAGAACAACCCAGAAAAGCTAAATAGAAGTATCCATAGATCCCAGGTATTTCTCTTTGAGCCAGAAGAGATGAAGTACTACGAATAAAAGTATCTCACTCTATTTCAGCATGACCAGAGCAATCCCAAACAAGGCAAACAAGATATTCAACATATACCTAGCAATTTCTCAATGAAAGACATGGCTCGGACCTTTACATCTTGCCTCAAGCAACACATACTGTTACCCATGTATCTGCTTCTCCAGATATTGTCAGTACGAAAAGTGGCCTCTCTCGTGGCTGGTTAAGCAAGAAGAACCACTTTGGACGGATATATAGTACTATCAGTACCCCTCCAGGTAAACCCCGATTCTTCACCACCTCAAAGAATGCAAGTTTATACCGAGCGTCAAAGCACCATGTAAACGACTTCTTGGATGCTGAACTTACATCAAACTCATAATATTCCGAACCCCAAAAGAGGAATAACAAACGGACATTGAATTGAATTAGGACTTCCAAACAGAGGTCCTTCGCCAAATTGCACAATACATGAAGAAAAGAAAAGCAATATTCAATTTGACTTTCCAAAAGATCACGACTATCATTAACTCTTTCTTATTTTGATTAATGTATTTGTCAGTGTTCCTTGTGCGTGAACTAAATTAACACATTCTTGGAAATGAGCATGGAAGAAACTGCAGGAGAAACCACATTGGAAGTAGATTTGGGATGCAAAGACAGAACTGCCCTTCCTAGGATGGCATTGCTCTAGATTGCGGACCATAACACTATGACATAGGTAGATTTTTTACCGTGTCGAAGTAACCTATTCATTGTTGGAAACAAAAAGGTAATTAAGTTTCCATTTGTTCGAGCTATTTAAGAAATTACTGAAGTAGCCCATACTTTCCCTTAAAGTGCTTCATATCTCAAATAACACTTGATCAACTTCCCGGAAAAAGGAGAAAGAAAGTGAAAGAACGAAAACATCCCCAACTCCCAAGGTCCGTGATATAAATTAAAGACCAAAACATTTCATTTCTTGCAAACGTTTCCACTTCCGAGCAAATCACAATGACACTGCTGTAGCTTTTCTCCCTTTATCAGTCTTATTTCCTTTTTGGCTGAAGGGGGAGGAGAGGAAAAGAGCATCAGCCTAAAACTACATATTTGAGTACATACACTGATACACAATCACTTAACAGCTCCAACTATATAAACCATTCACACGTGACGCTTGCTTTCCGCGATAACATGCCCAGCAAACGATCTGATATTTTAACAGAGTACTCAGCAGTCTACGGGAGTCACTTTTACAACTTTCCTACAACTACATTACACAGGACAAAAATTTCACCAAAAAAATGTCTAGATGCTGAAGCCAAATCTCACTCAAAATAAGTAAAAAAAAAAAAAAAGAGAGAAAAAAACAAACCAATGAATTAACAATCTGCTGGCGACTGGTATGTCCTGATAAACGAAAAGCAAGTGGGATTCAGTGAAATGAGAAAGAATCCTGATTAACACCTGAAACCTACAACAGACGATGACTAGACTACTTGAGAGAATATAAAAACAACGTAGCATTAAAAAAATAGCCAACAAAGTGAAGTCAATAAAAAAGTGAAAAAAAAAAAAAAAAAAGTAAAGTACATAATCAAAAACTCATACACCTGTAGCACAAAAAACAGAGTACAACCTTCCGTACCAAAACGTACAACCAAAACATGCATTAAAAAAATGAGGTCCAAAAAAATGAAAACAAAAAAGATTCACCTCAACATTAAGGGAAGTCCTGATCAGTCTCTGCACGTGCTCAATCACGTCCTTCCTCTTCTCCTCCGAGTCCAGGGTGGGGTGTATCAGGCCCACCACTTCCTTCGTCGTCTCTTCAGCTGCGCCCCAGCTTTCGTCGCTGATTGCCGAGGGATCCGGATTCGCCGACAGGAGTGACGTCATCAGCGGGCGATCCTCCACAACGCCGCCGTTTCGTCGAAGATCACCCATGCAAACCAAAAATTCACAAAAACACACAAAGACAGTAGAATTAAACCGCAACCCAGAAACCCCTTTATGGCTTTCTCCCGGGTGGCGTCAGCATAAGGGGATTCCGAGAGAGAGAAGGGCACAATTGCGTCGGTAGAAATGATTGAAGGGTTCAATTAAAAACGGCGACATGTAGAATTTTCTGGTATCTTTGTATATGAAGAAGAAGAAGAACGTGAAAGTTCACACACACACACACACGCAGAGAAAACCAGCTGATGAGTCGAGGGGGCTCCGAGGAGGGATCCGGCAGGGTTATTTCCTCCACCCAACAATCACCTCCAAATGGCTCCCTCCCTACAATTCTACCTATATATCTATCTATATCTATCTGGGTTACTCTGTCTATACATCATATCTGTATCTATATCTGTATACTATAAATAAATTTTGGGTTTTTGACTCTCTCTGTTTGTGTCTCTTTCTCTCTCCCTCTGCTAGACGCGACGCAAAGGAGGCGAAATGTGACGGGGGTAATTATGCGAAGAGGGACAGAGATATTAGTTCCGTGGAGAGCACCAAAACCCAATTGTGGGCGCTGCATACGTCGTCGTTTCTCGCCTTTGCTGCAGCCCTCGGTTACATGTCCCCCCCAGGCCACGCCACCCCCTCCTTAATTAATTTTGCATTCTGAAACTGAATTTTTCCTCCACACCCCCAATGTGGACTTTCCCAAAGGAACCCTCCGGGAGCGATGTTGCTCTTCTCAAACTGAGTCTTTTCAAGTTCTCTTATGTGGCGGGTGTTTGTCGTTTAAAAGTATTTATAGTCGATTATAGTTGGTTCTCGCGCTACACCGGAACGATTATTCCCGCGCACGAGGGTTAGTTTGAGTATTTGAAGTAAGAAGAGAGTTGGCAACGCTTTAATTAGATCAATCCAAATATGGAAGATGGGGTTAGATTCGACCGCTTCACGTGTCAGTGTGTTGTGCAACGCGTCGATTCTCAGAGTCGTCTTTAGGAAAAAATGTAAAGCTCGAGTTAAGTTCTGTCAGTCTATGTGTCAATACGTGCCACGTAAAATGTCAATTTTTAAAGTCATTTACAGGTAAATTATCTAGTAAGATCTCGAGCTAGATATGTCGTTTTCTCTTTAGTGATGTATAAAGTTACCTTATCCGCAATACTTGTGTGCATATACATGATCTAGAAAAATGTATTTCAAATGAAATCCACATTTAACAGTTCGCGAATCACTTCCCAATATCATTTAATTTACAACTAAAATATGCTTTACACAAATTGATTATTATGTATATAATTGAGAGATGATTAAATATGCTCTCCAATATCTTCTAAATCTATTCATCGGACAATTAGAAAGTTGCCAAGGGAGAGGCCAAGGCTGAGAAGGCCCTCTACTTACTACATAGGATCCATATAGTATGTCGAGGCTCATATTGTCAATTCCCTTTGTTTAAAGAAAAATCCAGTTCATTTCTCAAGTATGTTTATTGCTAGTTATAGAAGTATTAATTTATTTTGTAGCTTAATATAGAAATTTTTTTGAGACATGACAACGTTTTAAACCTAATATAAATTTGCTTCCCATGGGTCTTGAATTTTAGGGCCTTATTTCCTTTTTTTTCCCTGAAAACATTTAAATGTTCATATCATATGATCTCCTCAAATAAGTTTTTTCCTCTTTTGGCACAATTTTTGAGTTTTAAGTTTATCCAAGGAATGGGTCAATTAGTAAATGTGTCACTCACCACTCATTTTTTATACTAATCATCGTCTAATGATAGAAGGCAGTGGGGCCTTTGACAACGACAACAATGTTGATGGGTCATTTTATTCCATAACTTTACTCATGCATGTATAGCATGTAACTTTCGTGCTTTTTTCGACTATGCTTCTTAAAGTTATAAAATATTAACACATTCTCCCGTTACACTATGATTAAATTATGTACTTCACGAAACCGATCATCGTCGTTATCCCTCGTACTGCGAGACTCATTCTCTTTGAAAGGTTTTGAACCATTCACAATCTCACCCTATCTCCTTGCAAGAATTCTCAACCAAATATTCCTTATATTGGAATGCTAAGGTACAAACCTATTTTTTCCTTAACTGGAATGCTTAGGGCAACCATAAATGTTCCCTAGCTTCCTCATTATAGTAAATTGGCTCTACATGTAAGTGTCCTTAGAGCAGGGGCTAAGGGGCAAAAGGCTGATATGCATAGGCAAAATTAGAAAGGGATTGGCCTTCACTTCTGAAATTTCTTTGTACTAGTACATGATGAGACCATCATTCGGCCAAAAGCTACCAATAATTATTTCCATTTTGTTCACAGTGTGTCACCTTCACAATTGTTAGTTGCAAAATTCATTTTTGCCTTCTTAAGTACTTCAAGGACCTAGCAGAAATAACACTTCTAGTACTTCGGAATACAAACTTGTACTTTACCATTGTTCTGTTGTTGATTTTATTTTTCTATAAGAATAAGTGAAACGTAATGAAGTGAAAGCCTACAACTCAAACCCCCCCCCCCCCCCCCCCCACCAAAATAAAATAATAATAATATTAAGGAAAAAGGAAGAGAGAATTTGACAAGTCAAATCAAACAAGTCTCAGATCTCATCCAAGTATTACAACAAATCTAGAGGCTGATTATTTTATCAGGATGTCCTTTCTGAACATCTTATCTGTTTATCAGTCAAAAGTAACAAGTAACCTTCAAGTACTACCCTATAGGTCAGGGCAAAAAGAATGCACTTGAAGGTTAAAATCCAATACTGTCTAACAACAATGAGTCAATCTTCTTTTTTTCTCCGTTGGGGACCTAAAGTTACTAATGTGCAGAGTAGGAGATTACTATATATATATTGCAGAAATTGATACCATCCGGACCGAAAGGCGTGAGTGCAGTAGACGCTTGAAAGACTATATCCTTTATCTCAGTCTCGAATAGGCCGTGTCAGGACTGTTATTGTTCCTATCAGCTTCTTTTCCTCATAAAATTTAAAATCAATGTGTCCAACAACAATAAGTTAATTTTCTTCATTCAATCGGGACCTAAAGTTATTAATAATATATGTAGTAGTAGATTACTGATATATATTGCACAAATTGCTACCATTCCTGTAATGAATCCATGCTCAGATTTTAGCAACTTTACCCTGTAGAAAAGATCAGCAACTTTGAAGTTGTTTGAGTGCTATTAAAAGTATGAGAACATCATATAATTAGACAATGATCTTATGTTTACATTGAAGAGTTCAGAATCTCGCATTATACAGCATGGTGACAACACCTTGTTCACCGCAGGTAGCGTCTCACTTAATAATTTACGTGACAATAGTTATTTATGGCTAATAACCGACCCATTGACACACCTAGTGTTGCAGTTAAAAACTGGATCAGGAACCACACCAGAAATCAGGCCTGCAAAAGAGAACACAGAGTGACCGCCGGGTGGGGTTCCGGCGGGAGAACGCTCCGATGCTTAAGTCAGAGATGGCTAACAATGTAGAACTCTGAAGAAGCAGTAAGACACAATGTGTGATTGTGTGTGAACTTGTCTGTACCTGAGGGGTCAGACCCCTTTATATAGTGGTAAAAGGAGGAGTCCTAGTAGAACTAGGTTTTGACCAACTCTAATCGGAGTCTAATTAGGATCTCATGTCAATCTAGAATCAGAGCCTCTTTAGGATTCTGCCCGATGATTGATACGGTAAATGCCATATCAGTAATGAGCCAATATGGGTTACGTGTCAAAACTGCCACGTGTCGTCTGTAGATTGGAGGGATATTTTTAGCTATATCATATGTCCCCTGCTTTAACCAGCGTTTACTGAAGCGGGTGGAAGCACACTTTTCCCACTGGTGATAGCGAAATACGCCAAAAGCAGGATCGGATCTGTCTGCCCCCATTGCAAATATTTGAAGAGTTCTCTGCTCGGACATGGTTCTGCTCGGACATGATTCTGTTCGGACAGAGTTCTGCTCGGATGGAATTCTGCTCGGGCATGAATCTGTTCGGACATGGTTCTGCTCGGACATGGTTCTATTCGAACAGAGTTCTGCTCCGATGGAATTCTGCTCGGGCATGATTCTGTTCGGACAGAGTTCTGCTCGGCCGTTGTCACTCTGCTCGGGCAGAGTGTTCGGACGAGATTCTGTTCTGACAGAATTCTGCTCGGCCGTTGTCACTCTGCTCGGGCAGAGTGTTCGGACGGGATTCTGTTCGGACAGGGTCACTCTGCTCGGATAGAGTGTTCGGACACGATTCTGCTCGGGCAGGATTCTGTTCGGCCACGGTCACTCTGCTCGGACAGAGTATTCGGACAGAATTCTGCTCGGCCGTTGTCACTCTGCTCGGGCAGAGTGTTCGGACGGGACTCTATTCGGACAGAATTCTGCTCAGCCCCGGTCATTCTACTCTGGCAGAGTGTTCGGACAAGATTCTGCTCGGGCAAGATTCTGTTCTGCCACGGTCACTCTGCTCGGACAGAGTGTTCAGACGGGATTCTGTTCGGGAAGGATTCTGTTTGGCTATGGTCATTCTGTTCGGGAAGAGTGTTCGGACATGATCCTGCTCGGTCAAGATTATGTTCGGCCACGGTCACTCTGTTCGGGCAGAGTGTTCGGGCAGAGTGTTCGGACACGATTCTGCTGGGGCAGGATCCTATCGGCCATTACCTTGGTTCCCTCCACGTGTCCCCTTCTCTATTAATGTCTTTGAGCGGGAATTGAGAATTTCAAGTTTCTCTACTCATCAGCCTGTGACACGTGTGTGGTAGATGAACCGTTGCGATTCCCCAGAAACGGTTATTCGGGGTTTTCTCTATAAAAGGAGATCTCGATTTCATTTTCACCTCACTCGAATCATTTGGAAGCGTTCTTCACTTCAAGTAAGTCTCTCCTCATCTCCTCTTTCTGTTCAGCATTTCAAGTTTTTGTAGTTTGTTTAGAAGATATGTCCGAGTCCTCAGTCTCGGTTTCATCTCCTGAGGAGGATATATTCATTAGCAATAGTTCATCATCAAGATCAAGTCGAGTTTCAACTTCAAGTGAAGTTGGGACTTCAAGTCCACAGCTTCTCCGACCCTTATCCTCAGAACCACTACGCCCTTCATCTTCTCAACCTCTCCAGCCTTCATCCTCCCAACGATCCCCATATTTGCCTGCCAAGAATGCCTTAGGCGATGTTAAGGATCAAGCCGAAGACGAGGCTAGTCCTAGGCCTTGGTATACGGCAGACGAGAAGTCGAGTAAAATGCCTACCGAAGATTTGGTGGAATTGCTCCAGGAATATCCTCTTCCCGTAGGCTGGTATGCTCGTCTTCCTGGCTTGCAAGAACCAGCCAACTATGGAACGAAGTATGAGACTAGGATTTACGAAGAGCAAGTGAGATCTGGATATAGACTTCCTCTTCACCCTTTTGCTCTTCGTTTCTTCGAGCATTACCACATGGCCCCAGTTCAGCTTGTTCCTAATGGCTGGAGGAAGCTTGTCGGGCTCATTTATCTGGTTCAGACTTTAGGCTATAAATCAGATCCAACAGATTTTATGAGAGTATTCTTTAAAATCTGTTTCGTCAAGGGGGTTGCCAATTGCCCAGGATGGTACTATATTCACAGTAGGCAATGACTTTTGAAAGGGGGACCAAAGTCGAATAAAGGTTGGCACTCCAGATACTTCTTCGTTGGCCGTTCTGATAAAGGGAAGCTTCCGTTTGACAGAGAGTGGAATCCTTACTGTAAGGATTTTGAGAACCCTGGCAAGCCTACTCCAAACAACCTTACCAAACACATTCTTAGCCACATCAAACTTCGGGCGGACTTTCCATTGACGAACCCTTATCAGAGCAACAACTAGAATGGGCGAGGATCATTCCAGCTGGAGCTGTAACCCCTCCTCTTGCGCCTACTATCTCTAGCACATTTTCTGCTGAGAGCGCGTCTCTAGGTGTGCTTTTAAATAGGCTTTGGTTCCAGTCTTTATTTCAATGTGTATTCTTGTATTGATTGTCAACTCATTTGCAGAAATGGCCAGCGGAAGTGGAAAAACACCGCAAGGAGGTTTTCTTGGTGTCTTGCAGAAAGCAAAATGGAAGAGGAGAGAAAAGCAGCCAAGTACAGAGTTGCCCCCTGCTCCAAAGAAGATAAAGGTTATCCCTCCCAACCATTCTCCGCAGATCGTGGAGAAGGTGTCCGTCGAAGAGGATCCCATCTTTCGTCCCAGATGGACTCTTCGTTCCAATGATGTTGGGATGCCAGATAGTCAGATTTCAGAGCAACACCTTGTTCACGGAGTTCTTCCTCGGGACAAGGAAATATTTCAGAACCAAACTCACGAGACCTTTGCATGTTCCTTTGCTCAGGCTGTGTATACGGTGAGATTCTTTCTTCTAGCTTTCTCTTGTATTTACTTTCGGACTCCATATTGCTGATCGTCCCAATCTTTATCGCAGATGTATGCCAGTGGGTCTGAAATGCTTTCTGGCTTTGAGATGGCGAGGCAGGTGGCAGCAGATGAGGCTTAACAGAAGAGGGAAGCTGTTAAGGAGGCACAAGAAGCTTCTCATCGTGCTGAAGAGCTGAGTAATCGAGAGGAAGATTATCTGGCTAAGATTGCAAATCTGGAGAAGAGGCTGGAGCGAATAAAGAGGAAGGCGGCAGAAGAGGTCACCAAAGCTCGAGACCAAGGCATCCGCGACTTCCTGGACGGAAATGCGGAGGATGAATGGCTGAAGAAGCGGACCGAAGATGGCCTTGAGATCTATGATCTTGGCTTTACAAAGGCCAAGGAGATGTTTGCTGAGCGATTTCCTGACATCCCCTTGGAGGATTTTGTTCTGCCTGCGGTGGTGTCTCCATCTAGAGAGACGCCATGCCTTCAGAGGCGGGAGATGCCGCAGCTTCTCATCCTCCGGGAGAAGGTCCGTCTGGTGATGCCCCGGAGCCTTAGATTTTAGTCTTTGTATCTAGGCTTTTTGCTTTATACAGACAGAGAATTTTGATGCCCGTTCAAGGGCTTATTGTAAAACTCTTTATCTTTTATTTATGCTTTACTATGTGTTTCTCATGGTTTATCTTTACCATTCACACAGTATTATTGATTTTTACTTTGGCTCAAACCCTTTATTCGTCACTTAAAGAGTTGGCAAAGAAGTCGAGCACCCCCGCTCGGCCTATAATTCGAAGAAGCAAAAGCTTTAGTGGAGTGACGGTGCCCCCATTAACTTTTATTTCTTCACGGACTTAGATCTGTAGCTAATCTGTTTGGCCTTCTCTTGTATTTTTATAAAACCCAAGAGTTATACACTCTGTTCGGACAGAATGTTTTTGGCTTCATTGATCACTCTGTTCGGGCAGAGTGTTTGGCCATCACTCTGTTCGGACAGAATGTTTTTGGCTACATTGATCACTCTGATCGGGCAGAGTGTTCGACCATCATTCTGTTCGGACAGAATGTTTTTGGCTACATTGATCACTCTGATCGGGCAGAGTGTTCGGCCATCACTCTGTTTGGACAGAATGTTTTTGGCTACATTGATCACTCTGATCGGGCAGAATGTTCGGCCATCACTCTGTTCGGACAGAATGTTTTTGGCTACATTGATCACTCTGATCGGGCAGAATGTTCGGCCATCACTCTGTTCGGACAGAATGTTTTTGGCTAAATTGATCACTCTGATCGGGCAGAGTATTCGGCCATCACTCTATTTGGACAGAATGTTTTTGGCTACATTGATCACTCTGATCGGGCAGAGTGTTCGGCCATCACTCTGTTTGGATAGAATGTTTTTTGGCTAAGCCCACAATAATAATGAGAGCAAAAATAACTTTATTGCTTGAGCAAAAGATAAAGTTTACATTGGATTGCTTAACAACCCATTTATTTGAAATTATCTTTCTAAAGACAATTTTTAAATGATTGGGGTTTTGATAAGGTCTGGGCCCTTATCCCCCTGAAAAAGAAGTGTCTTGCTTTGAGGCAAGATGCTACTGCGCGACGCGTTGTTTTATAACAACGGATCGTTCATGGGCTTGAGTTCGAACTTCTTCTATCAAATCAAGATTTCCTCTGAGTCCAATTTCTTTGCCTTCTTTGGTCGGCACGAAGTTACGTAGCATTGACGAGCTATAGTCTAGTCCCCTTTCACCTCTCCAATCCCGTGTTCCGTGGGGAATTTCATCTTGAGGTGATAAGTTGACACTACAGCTTGTAATTGATTGAGTGCTGGTCGTCCTAATATGGCGTTGTATGCTGAGGGGACCTTGACCACCACAAAATCAAGTATGAAGTTGGCTTGTGCTGGAGGTGTGCCAATCGCAACTGGGAGTGCGATAATACCTTCGGCTGCAACTGGATGATTGGAGAATCCATACAACGGAGTATCCATCTTTCGGAGACGGTCCGTTGAAATGTTCATCTTCTTGAATGCATCGAAAAATAAGATTTCTGCAGAACTTCCGTTATCAATCAAGACACGCTTTACATCAAAGTTCCCAGCTCTAACTGTAATGACTAATGGGTCATCATGAGGAGTTTGTATGTCCTTCGAATCTTCATCGGAGAAGGTGATGGCTGTTACAGGTACCGTCTTCGATTTCTTATCCGGGGGCTGACTCGTTATGTACACTTCTCTGGCGTATGCTTTTCGAGCCCGTCCTGATGAACCTCTTGCGGCTAATCCCCCAGATATAGTGTTGATAATACCCGTATTCTCTTCCCGATCTTCTATTTCTTCCATGGCTGGAGGTGTCTGTTGTCTATCTTCTTTAGGAGCTACAAACTTTCTCAACTGGCCACGCTTGATAAGGGCCTCAATTGCTCATTTAAGCGACCCACAATTGTCAGTTGTGTGGCCATGATCGTTGTGAAAGTGACACCATAAATCTTTGTTCCGTTTATTTGGTCGAGATTTCAGCTTGTCCGGCCACTGGAGAGCCTTATTCTCCTTGATCTCGTGAAGAATCCGTGATGGTTTTGCATTGAGGGGTGTCAAATTTTCCCAAGCGAATGGTTCTTTCGGACGCCGTTCATCATACTTGGAACGTTTTGTCGGCTCTCCTCCTTGGGGAGGAGTTAATTCCCGAGACCGTTTCTTCTGTTCTTCCTTCCCTTCTCCACGCCATCCTCTGTGTGTCTTCAGGTATTCTTCAGCTTGAATATATTTGTTACCTTCTCGAGAAGGGCTTTCATATTACCTGGAGGACTTTTGTTCACAGAGAATGCGAACTTGGATGTGGGTCGAAGGCCTCGGAGGAATGCAGTATACTTCACGGACTCGTCCAAGTTATCAATTTCTAAGGTGGCTGCGTTGAATCGTCCGAGAAAGCATGCCAAAGACTCATTTTTCTCTTGCATAATGTTCAGCAGACTCGCAGAGTTCTTTCTTTGGGAGCGACTGCTTATAAAGTGCTTCTGAAAGAGATCCGATAATTGCCCGAAGGAGTAGATGGACCTTGGTTGTAGAGATTTGAACCATGCATGTGTTGCTTTCCTTAGAGTGGTAGGAAATGCTCTGCACATGACAGCGTCTGAAACCTGGAGGAGTAGCATGTTTGAAACTGGTAAACATGTTCTCCTGGATCCCCAGTCCCGTCGTAGAGGTCACATTGAGGCATTCAAAAATTGGGAGGTAGCTTTGCCTTCTCGATGGCCTTCAACAACGGATATCCAGATTCATTCCTTGGGTGAGATCATTCTGGAGAATGATATCTAGGGACCACCTTCCAGGAGTCCCGTTCTTGGGAACGAGACTCAGGCGTCCTCTTCCTGTGGATAGATCTTCGAGGGGTCTTAACTCTGGCGGCCTGTGCGGGAGAGGAGTTGGTACTGTCTTCGACTGAAGAATCACGACGGTAGCATGATCCACTCCTGGTTACGTGATCTCCGCTTTTGTCTTTGTGATTGTAAGTTGGATCGGCCGTTGATTGGTATTTGCGGCCGTAACTTGATCTGGATGTGAGACGAAGATGAAGATCACTGGGGTCAAGATGAGAATGGTAAGTGGGTGGAGGAGCCACTGCCATGTCGAGCTTTTGTTGGAGAGTGTTCACGACATCTTTTAGCTCGTGGATCTCTTTTGTAAGTTCGGCATGGGGTGTTTTGAATAACTTACGGTTCAGGCGATGACGAAGGTCCCCGTTTTTCAGAGTAGACGTCGGAGAGTGATTTCTTCGAGGTCTACCTTCTGATTCGGGAGTTGCAGATGTGACGTTAACGTGTGCATCTTCCGCAGGATGACGACGTGAAGGTGTCGAACGGTGGTCACGACTGAGTTGACGAGAGCTGCTCGTTCGGGCGTGACGGTGTGGAGAACGACTATGTGAAGAGTCGCTAAAAGAAGAATGGTTGGCCATGTTCCCTGTAGTGGTCCCACGGATGGCGCCAATCTGTTGCAGCTAAAAACTGGATCGGGAACCACACCAGAAATCAGGCCTACAAAAGAGAACACGGAGTGACCGCCGGTGGGGTTCCGGCGGAGAACGCTCCGATGCTTAAGTCAGAGATGGCTAACAATGTAGAACTTTGAAGAAGCAGTAAGACACAATGTGTGATTGTGTGTGAACTTGTCTGTACCTGAGGGGTCAGACCCCTTTATATAGTGGTAGAAGGAGGAGTCCTAGTAGGACTGGGCTTTGACCAACTCTAATCAGAGTCTAATTAGGATCTTAGAGGATCTCATGTCAATCTAGAGTCAAAGCCTCTTTAGGATTCTGCCCGGTGATTGATACGGTAAATGTCATATCAGTAATGAGCCAGTATGGGTTACGTGTCAAAACTGCCACGTGTCGTCCGTAGATTGGAGGGATATTTTTAGCTATATCACCTAGTAAGAGCCAAACACAGAACATCCAAGTTACTGGCGCATCCCATGTATCCCGACCACTAGACTAATCCCGTGATTTGTGATATGGACCATAAGAGTCGACGGCGTTGTCTGTTGAATCCCTTATGTTGAGGGAACTTGGAATCGCAAGTTGAAAGCCCTTAACAATCTTTTGTTCCATGTATGGAGTCACCATCCCTCTGCATGCGCGTGAGAGTAAAGGGTTACCACTCCTTCACTCTCAAGGAGAGTAAGATCGCTTTACTCTTTTCATAAATACGACCTTCTTGTCCGCAAGAAAAGAAAGTGGAAAGTAACCTTTTTTTTTCCTTTTTTTGAACTTACTTCTTCTTTTTTGGGTACCAAGTAGCAACTTCTGCTTGATTCCCGATGGTAATACTTCTAGTGATTGATATAATGCCAAGGAAACATATGCTAAAACCTTTTAATGATACTTTATTTATTTATTTTTATCTGGCAAATGAGGTGAATGCAGAGATAACTCATCTTCAAGAAGATGAAATCCAATACAACCAAGTTTTCTAACGATGCAAGTCATGCTTTGGGCTGCAAGATTCGAATGTTAGGTAAATATGATGATTTCTGAGGCTTATCTCAGTTCTTTATGGGTGAAAGTCTAAAAGAAATTTATTTCACATTTGGTGACAACTTCTATAACTAAAATGAAACAAGATGGTGCTTACCTAAAGGCTCAAACTTGAGTACCCCATTTTGTTGGATTTTGCTCAAATTTTAATTAATATTCAGCTGCATAAATGCTGAAAAATAAGATTCTAAATTGTCATTCAATACATAAATCTTGTGGACTTCATGGCCACAAGAAAACAGTTTCAATGTGTAATTCAATTCTCTCTCACCCCTACTTGGTAAAGAATACCCGAAATCTTCACCAAGGTATCTTTATCAAAACTCGGCCCAACTTAGCAAAACTGGATAACAGGAACAAACCACAGAGCTGAAATTCCCAACATATTCTTAGCAATCAGATGGCTGCAGTTTGTCACACTAAGAAGTAGATTAATAGGGACTACTTGAGTGCACCCGACATTTTATGTACAGTTAGGCCTAGCTGCAGAGGTTTGCACTCCGTCCTAGTCACCCGAGGAAAATCAGCTCCTCTACGGCTCTCGTCAGCTCTAACACCTTTGTAACCCGATCTGCCACTACCGCTCGACAAGAGTTCAGCCTGCCTAGTACAGGGAATCCCGCTCTGCTAGACCCTTGTGGTGTTTTTGTCTCTGTAGTTAGCATTCTTTTGACCTATAGATAGGGTTATCATCGATCTTGTTGGGTGTTTTCCTTACCGTTTGTACATTCGACTGTTTGATATAATATCTGGTATACATTTCCTACTCTTCTACCACAAAAAAAAAAGTAGATTAATAAAGAGGCCTCTGATAACGTTTGCTAGCTGAAGGCGTAAATTATCAGTGAGGTTGATACAACAAGGTGGCCTTTCCGTCGACAAAACAACAATATCAAGACGTAAGGCGGCGTTCAACATGAGTCAAAACAGTAATAACAACAGATGGGGTGCGGGTTTCAAAGATCTTCTGGGTCTAGGATGAGGGCCCAGAAAATCGATATCACCCTTGTTGTTCAGTTAACTTGTAAACTCCAACTGATTATTCAATCGGTCCAAATCCTCAAAATTCAAGCAAAACTCGCATGAAAGTCTAAACATTCATCAATAGATTATAACCTTTTGTTTCCACTGAACTCAATAATACCATAACATAGTATAACAACAAAATCCATGACGAAGGGCAAAACCTTCCAACAGAAAAGGCATCATAGAAGTCCACAAAATCTAAAATCCCAACACCTAGAAGTTGCAGGAGGATGGGCTGAGTATTTAAGTACGACCAGGAACTGGTGGGCCTCCAGGGCGTGGTGCTTGACCTGGCTTGGGCGCATCATCCTGTAACCAACAAAAGAAGCACCAATAGAGAAATTCCAAAGTTAAAACTGATTATCAGGAATAAGCACAACATTTAGAGGCCAAATACAGTTGCATTTGGAAACTATAAGATAATTTAGTGTGTGTGTGGGAGGCGAGAAGACAGAAAGTCGTATACATCGAGTCTAGTCAAACAATAAACAAAAGACACTGACAACTACCAAAGAGGAGTGTCACTTGCAAAACAATGGCATACAATTACCCGAAGTGGCAACATGATTGTCCATACGAGACCAGGATGTAAGATTTTTGTTTGATGAATCTTATTCTGTTTATGAGGTCTGAATCAAACAGTAAGAAGGTTTTTTTTTTTTTGAGGGGGGGGGGATAAGATTTGTATGGATTATGTAGGCAACACAAGCCCTAGATTCCTCTCCCAAACAATGAAGTACATGAAAATAAAAACACAGCACGATTCAACATTTAGGATGGCAAATAATGAACAGTACTTGGATTATAAATACTTCAAGTTTGCAGATATGCTCGACCTCTGATATCACATGAAAAGATGTCAAGTGTGACAGTAGGATTGATTTACTATGGGGTTTGTTCTTTGCCTGCCTAATTTTGAAGATGAAATGTAGTGGATTACAATCTTTTTTACTAAGGAACGCACCGCATATTACAAACTTTACGGCTAAGCAGCATGCATGACCGAAATTTCAAATGTAAGAGTCAGATAACTGAGAGATATACATATTACATAAATACTTCAAATGGCAGATGATGTATGGAATGTAAAAACTTGAGAAGACATGAATAATTACTTAAGACATACACCACAAAGCCTAACCAAAACCAATACAAGACAACTTCTACTCCCAGAGCAATTCAGAACAGATACGCATTCAACTTCTACTCCCAGAGCAATTCAGAATGATATGCATTGTTCATAGTAGAGGTGCAGTAATAATTAACCAACTAAATTAGAAGGAGCAACATGACAACAATAGAGTGACGCAACATACCCTTGGGCGGTTGAAGCGCTTTGGTGGCTCACGGTTCCTCCTATCAGTGCGTGATCGAACCCTAACAACCTTGGAGTGAATTGCACAAGAAACACAGTACTGCATCTTCACGTACAACTTGGGGAGAGTGTACGCTAAAAAACCAACAGAACATTCTCAATCCATCAATTAATAAAAGTAGTGCTGATAGAGAGAAAAATTGGAACAGGCTTTACACTCAAAAGCACAGGCTTCTTGGACATCCCTAACAGCAGCTTGCTCAACAATGTTCCTCACAAGAAACCTCTTGATAGCCTTGTCCTACAAAACATAAATAATTAAACCATTCAACAGCAAATGGCAAAACACAGACATTAATACAATTTCTTCTTTTTCTTTCAGAGTATTCAACTTTTCTTCTTTCAATGAATCTACTGTGTTTGTTAACCCTTTTGAAGTCGAATTTTCAGAAACACCAAATTAATTTTTTCCCGAATTACTATCCACCAGTTCACTACAAACATATTACCACTTGAAACACGGACATTAATACAATTTCTTCTTCTTTTTCTTTCGGAGTATTCAATTTTCCTTCTTTTTCTTTCAATGAATCTAATGTGTTTGTTAACCTTCTTGAAGTCGAATTTCCAGAACCACCAAATTATTTATTCCCGAACTACTATTCAACAATTCACTACAAACATATTACCACTTGAAAAAGGCCATGTTACAATCTGGTATCCAGTCAGCTCAACGTGTTTCAATTTCTTTTAAATGGTTCCAATGAACTAAAAATTGATGAATTTCACATTTGCAAAGATGGGTATCCAATACAAGGTTAATTCTTGTAATAATCTTCGGTGAAAAGGCCATTTGTCGTGTTTTCAATCCAAATATCTAACCCATCTATCTAAGCAGTATACATGGCATACATGATAGACATATAATTGCGCATAAAACCTATGCCCTAAGCAAAACAGACCAATAAATTTCACAGTTATCACAAGATCGACAGACAAAAAAAGTACTAATACCGACATGGGGACGTGGAGAGAGAGGAGGGGGTACCTTGGGGCAGCATTTGCCGCAGTTGGAACAGCGGATGAACTTGACGTGGCCACGGCCGTGCTTGTTGCGACCGCCATTCTTGCGCTTGAATGTCTGCCCAAACAGACACAGATTCAGTTAGCAAATGTATATGAACAAGATCGGCAAACGAATATGAATGTAAGTGTGCAAAATTAGGGATCTGATTTACCATGTTTGATGACTTGTCCCCAGTAACTGCGGCTCTGCTGCTCTTGCAGTGGCTTAGGGTTTGGTGGTACGAGGAGGAGTCAGAAAATTGAGATGTTATATAGGGTCTGCTTTTGAAACCCTAGGGCCCAAATGGCAGATACATAATCAGTATTGGGCCGGATAGGCTGTGGGCTGGGCCTTCCCCATTTTTGTGAACTCTTTAGCGATTCAGCTATGGGCGTTGGGTACGATCCAACAACGTAGATGGGACCGTGGAGCATATAAAAAGTCCATCATCCGGTTTGGTTGGTTGGCTGGCCTTGTCGAGCGGCTTCGATTGCTTTTTCTTACATCGCATCGTCTACATAACGTGATTTATAAATTCATGGTACTATTGTAGGGGAATGTTTTTCGAAAAAGGCTAACCAACTAGCTATTAAGGAGATCTCTCTCGGAGAGTCTTTGAAAACTAGTTTTAATCGCACATGTCGCCAGCTGTGGGATCCACTAGCCTAGCCTGATTGACCTCAAGATAAGACGATCTGCATCGGCCCAAAAAAAAAGGGGGAGAAGACATAATCGCAACATAGCCACCCCACGGGGCAAAACCCCAATAGAGGCCACCCCAAGACGGTCACTCGTTTTGTTTCTTGCAGGTCATTATTCCAGGCTAGAAGACATACCGCAGCATAGCCGCCCAGCTCATCATTTATTTTCTTCAACCATCTTCCAGGATGCACGAAATTTGACTTCATCGATTCCAACTACTGCTAACGTGATTGGATGGTACATCTTGATCTTTTAAGACAACTTATAATTCACAACACATATCGTACAGCACCGAGGTATGATTCCTTGAGACTTGGCAGCCATTAAATCCTTTAAAGAAATAAAGTTTTTGATTGGAAGATGAGTAAATAACAAGAAGCTGGAGGCGAAAATGTCAGTGAGTTGATACAAGAAGCTGGTCTTTTCGTCGACAAAACAACAATATCAAGATTTAGAGCGGTGTTCAACATGAGTCAAAACAGATTACAGCAACAGATGGGGTGCGGGTGTCAATGATCTTCTGGGTCAAGGATGAGGGCCCCGAAAATCCTTATCACCCTTGTTTCAGTTAACTTGTAAACAGCAACTGATTAATCAATCGGTCCAAATCCTCAAAATTCAAGCAAAACTCGCATGAAGTTTAAACATTCATGGATAGATTTAAACCTTTTGTTTCCACTGAACTTATTAATACCATAACTAAGGGATAAAACAAAATCCACGATGAAGGGCAAAACCTTCCAACAAAGAAGGCATCATAGAAGTCCACACAATCTAAAATCGATGTTGCAGGAGGATGTGCTGAGTATTTAAGTACGACCAGGAACTGGTGGGCCTCCAGGGCGTGCTGCTTGACCTGGCCTGGGCGCATCATCCTGAAACCAACAAAAGAAACCATTGTACCAAGTAAGCACCTAATAGAGAAATTCCAAAGTTAAAACTGATTATCAGGAATAAACACAAGGCCAAATACAGTTGCATTTGGAAACTATGAGGTAATTTAGTACGTGGGAGGGAGGGGGAGAGGGAGAGGGGGAGGAGGGGAGGGGAGAGGGAGAGGGGGAGGAGGAGGAGGGGAGGGGGAGAGGGAGAGGGGGAGGAGAGGGGAGGGGGAGAGATTACTGGGGGAGGCGAGAAGACAGAAAGTGGGATACATTGAGTCTAGTCAAACAACAAACAAAAACTGACAACTACCAAGAGAAGAGTGTCACTTGCAAAACTTTGGCATACAATTATCAGAAGTGGCAACATGATTGTCCCTAGGAGACCTGGAAGGAAGGTTTAAGTTTGATGAATCTCGTTCTGTTTATGAGGACTAAATCGAACAGTGCGAAGGTTTTTTCTTTTTTGAGGGGGTGGGGGAAGGGGGATTTGTATGGATTATGTAGGCAATACAGGCCATAGATTCCTCTTCCAAACATTGAAGTACATGAAAATAAAAACACAGCACAATTCAACATTTAGGATTGCCAATAATGAACAGTACTTGGATTCTAAATACTTCAAGCTTGCAAATGTCCTCGACCTCCGCCATCACTTGAAAGGAGGTCAAATCATGGGGTTTATTTTTTGCATGCCTAATCTTAGAAGAAGTAACGTAGTGGATTACAATCTTTTTTACCAAGCAAAGCACCGCATATTACAAACGTCATCCCTAAGCAGCATGCATGACCGACATTTCAAATGTCAGAGTTAGATAACTGAAATGATATACATATTACATATATACTTCAAATGGCAGATGATGTTTGGAATGTAAAAACTTGGGAAGACATGAATAACTACTGACATACACAAAGCCTAACAAAAACAAATACAAGACAACTTCTACTCTGAGAGCAATTCAGAACAGACAGTATCACGCATTTGTTCATAATAGAGGTGCACTAACAATCAACCAACTAAATTAAACATAGAAACATGACAACAATAGAGTGACGCAACATACCCTTGGGCGGTTGAAGCGCTTTGGTGGCTCACGGTTCCTCCTATCAATGCGTGATCGAACCCTAACAACTTTGGAATGAATTGCACAAGAAACACAGTACTGCATCTTCGCGTATAACTTGGGGAGTGTGTACGCTAAAAAACCAACAAAACATTCTCAATCCATCAATTAATGACAGTAGTACTGATAGAGAAAAAAATTGGAAAGGGCTTTACACTCAAAAGCACAGGCTTCTTGGACATCCCTAACAGCAGCTTGCTCAACAATGTTCCTCACAAGAAACCTCTTGATAGCCTTGTCCTACAAAACATATATAATTAAACCATCTCAACAGAAAATGGCAAAACATGACATCAATACAATTTCTTCTTCTTTTTCTTTGGGAGTATTCAATTTTTCTTCTTTTTCTTTCAATGAATCTACGGCGTTTGTTAACCTTTTTCAATTCTAATTTCCAGAACCACGAGATTACTTTGTCCTGAATTACTATTCACCAATTCACTACAAACATATTACCCTTTGAAACAAACCATGTTAAAAATTGGTATCCAGTCAGCTCAACGTGTTTCAATTTCTTTTAAATGGTTCCAATCAACTATAAATTGATAAGTTTCACATTTGCAAAGATGGGTATCCAATACAATGTTAATTCCTGTAATACTCTTCCCTGAAAAGGCAATTTGTCGCATTTTCAATCCAACCATCTCAAGCGAATAGTATCTAACCCATCTATCTAAGCAGTATACATGGCATACATAATAGACATATAATTGCGCATAAACCCTACGCCCTGAGCAAAACAAACCAATAAATTTCACAGTTATCACAAGATCGACAGACAAAAACAAGTACTAACACCGACATGGGGGCGTAGAGAGAGAGGAGGGGGGTACCTTGGGGCAGCATTTGCCGCAGTTGGAACAGCGGATGAACTTGACGTGGCCACGGCCGTGCTTGTTGCGGCCGCTATTCCTGCGCTTGAATGTCTGCCCAAACAGACACAGATTCAGTTAGGCCATGTATATGAACATGATCGGCAAACGAATATGAATGTTTGCGCAAGTTTAGGGATCAGATTTACCATGTTTGATGACTTGTCCTCAGTAACTGCGGCTCTGCTGCTCTTGCAGTTGCAGGTATTATGGCCCGTTTGCTAGTTTTGAGAGTGAGAAGAAAAGAAAAGAAAGGATGAGAAGAGAGAAGAAGAGATGAAAATTTTCTTCTTCTTTGTTTGCGAGTTTGAAAGAGAAATAAAAGCATCATTTATTTTCTTTATTGTTTGTGAGTTCAGAAAAAAAAAAAGAGAATACACTTATACAACGGTGTATTAATTCAAACAATGACTTTACAGTATAATTTAGATTGAAAAAATTGGTTATAAAAAACATGACCGGATAATGCCGCAATTAAAATTAGCCATGAGTTGACAATAAACCCCTAACCATCCAAGTCTAATTAATGCCAAACCGAAAGCATCACAATTAATCACGAGTCAACTATAATACCTAAATATCCTAAAAACGACAATTTGAACCTCTCGTCATTTTTTCTAACATGAGCTGGTACCTCTCGAGTGGATAGCCAAATAAAGCCCCCAGAATTTTTGGGATTCCTACTAGAGATTGGAGGAGACGAAGCTAGTCACCACTTCTACCACTTCTTCTATTTGTTTGTAATAAATGGTATGATAGGTTTTTGTAAGATACCCTAGGAGCTAAAAGTCATTAAAATCCAGTCATCATTATCTCAAGGGTAATATGGACATTATTAAAATATTATTTATGAGAGATTTCTTTCTCTCCGCTTCTTCCCAATTTTAGGAGGAAAGATTTAGGGTGTGTTTGATAACTCATTTCAACACTTAAAACTAAAAGTTTTCAATGGTTTAAAATTAAGTGCGTTTGATAACATATTTTTTTAAGCACTTAAAATAATAAGTGATAGGTAAAATAAAGACCAATATTTTAAGTCACTCATGGCTAACTTATCACTTAAAGCGCTCAATGATTACTCGTTAAGCAATTTTCCCCTAACTGACTAATCTGCCCGACATCTTCCTTATCTGCCTCCTTTTCTTTCCCCTATTCTTCCCGATCGATCGTTCTGCAACCTCCTCTTCTTCTTCTTCTTCTCCCCTGAAGCAATCTCTTCTCATAGCACTCTAACCTTAATTGCAATTCTCATGGTGCTTGTGAATGTAATTAGGGCCTTTTTTTCATTTGTTTTTTGCGATATTGATCAATCTCTTGCTTTGTGAATGTAATTAGCTTCATGAATTGATCTTGGCAAAGTCACACACAACACTAGAATCTGAATATACCTAGAAAGGGAAAACCCTAGATTTGGATAGCCAGATGGTGTCATGTAGGTCGCCTTCACAAGCTATGGAAAACATAATTTTTGGTTCACTGAAGCAATTGCAATTCACTAATCACTTTTTGATACACTAGATTTAGATACGGTTGTTTTGTGAAAAATTGCAATGCACTGATTTTTGGACTGTGGAGAGTTTTTGAAGTATGTGGAGACTTTTGGAGAATTTGAGTATTGCAAAATAGCGCTTCGCAAAAGTGCTTGCAATGATAGGAGCACCACTGGGTTGCTTCTTTTATCTAAGAAAGACCGGAGAAACCCTAAAATTGAACCACTAATCCTGTAGCAGTTAGGTTCATCAAGGCAGGTTCACATCCTCACATATCTATCTATACCATGTACAAAGGCAATCCCCTGTTTTGGTGTAACAAGAAGGTAACACCATATTTCTTGTTAGATAGCTAGCTGCCTACCTAGAATGATGGCATTTTACATGATAAGAAAACTGTTGAAAAATGCTAAAAGCTAAAAACTTTAAATAGTAGTAACTACCTATAAGGAGATGCTTGCTTTCCATGATTGAGAATTCATTTTACCAAATGGTGACAACAAATACTTGTATTTCATGCTTGATATTTTAACAAATTTCTGATTATTTTAGCAAGCAAAGGCTGAGATTCCATGGCCTGAGTATATAATATTGAACCATGTACAAGTCTAGATATATTTTGCTCTGGTGTAGTAATTCTAATTGCTAGCCCTTTAGAGAACTTGATGCATGTAGACTATTGGGGTTGATTAGGTTTAGTGAAATTGGTTATCTAACAGTGTTTTACTTTACGAGAAGTTTAACTGTATCGTCAATGGCAAATGCCATTAATTCTACACTTTAAATTATCTTTTATCATCGAAAATCTTAGCGACACTTTTAAAACTCATTACCGACACTTTTCTTGTTTTGAATTCCAAACGCTTGGACCTTTAACCTTTTATAGTAGTATCTAATGTTGTAGTACTTGTATAGGAATGACTTCTAGTGACGGTTCTAGAGCAAACTAGAAGGATCCAGAATTATATAAATTTTTCATAGATGCATGCCTTGTAGAAGCATATGAAGGCGAAAAGGCTGGAGGTAGCTTGAAGAAGGCGTCATTGGAGCGGAAGCACGACAAGCCGATCAAAATTTTATGGTCAACTTACGAGAGCAGATTGCAACTCAATTGTTTAATTTGAGATTGTAATCGATATATGTAATACTGTAACTTTTGACTATCAAAACGTTATTGCAATTCTTATGGTGTGACTGAATTCAATTTTTTGTTTGTGTGTTTCAGGCTATGCTCATAATTGTAAATTTTGTATTTGAAGTATCCTTCATTGATATCGTAATACGCCCAATTATCCAATTGTTTGTTAAAGTTTCAAAAAACATAGTAAAAGGGTACTATTGTCAAATTAAACAGTTTTCAGACTTCAATTATTCTGTTTTATCAAACAAAATATTACTAATTCAATACTTAAATTTCAGACAGGACCAAATGTTTTCAGTACTTAATATTTAGCAGCTTAAAATTTTCAGCTGTCCAAATTCAGCACTTTAAGTCTTCAGCACTTAAATTTCAGTTTTATCAAACAGCCTCTTAGAGATAAAAGAGGTCCAAACTTTCCTTTCCTTTCTCTTATTTTCTCTCGTTAAAAACTCACAAACCAGAGAAAAAGGTAGAAATAAGCCACTTTTTTCTTTTCTTTCTCTTTAAAAAAAACTCGCAAACAAGCTGTTAGAGTTTGGTGGTACAAGGAGTCGTCAGAAAATTGAAATGGCGAGATCTTATGTAGTGTCTATTTTTTAAACCTCAGGGCCCAAATAGCAGATACATAACTAGTATTGGGCCGGATATGCTGTGGGTTGGGCTTGTCCCATTTTATGAACTTTTAACGATTCAATAGTGGGCTTTGGGGGCGATCCAACAACTTAGATGGGCCTGTGGAGCATATAAAAGGTTCATCATCCAATTGGTAGGCCTTGTCGAAGATTTTTTTTTCTTACATCGCATAAATAAAATAAGATGATTTATAAATTCATGGTACAATTGTAGCGAAATGTTTTTAGTGAAAGGTAACTAAGTAGCTATTAGTGAGATCTATTAGAAAGTCTTTGAAAACTAATTTTAATCACACATGTTGCCATTTGTGGGATCCACTGGCCTAGCATGATTGACCTCAAGACAAGACAATCTGTGTCGACCAAAAAAAAAAAGAAAGAAAAATGGAAGGATGAAGACACAACCGCAGCACAGCTGCCCCACGGGCAAAACCCTGACAGAGAGTACTCTCCGGCGGTCACTCCTTTTTCTGTTTTGCAGATCATTATTTTAGGTTAGGATTCCCGATCATATTTTTAACAGCAGTAAAACTCTTTCTTTAGTTGATGTGGGATAGGCCCAACCTCAGATCATCATTTATTTTCTTCAACCATCTTCTAGGATGTACGAAATTTGACTTCATTTATTCCAACTACTACTAATGTGATTGGATGGTACATCTTGATCTTTTAAGACTTAACTTATATAATTAACAACACATATCGCACAAACCGAGTCATGAATCCTTAAGACTTGGTAGCCATTAAATCATTTTTAAGAAACTAGTATTGAGCACACCTGGATATAGTCTAGAATAATATTTGAGTTGATATTATTATTTTTTTTAGACTTAATAATAACTTCTTTTTGTGACTTATTTTAGAAGAAATGTATACTTAATATTCGCAATTGTAATTAGTTCAATGTTTAGAAATATTCTTCGCTAGGCTTATGAATTGAAGAAATGTTTGATGTTACTGCTGAAAATAAAAGTAAATGGAGAAATTAAAAGAAGGAATCTATGTCTTTATTTTTATAATCTGTCAAATTAGGTTATGGTATTCTAAACTAGGTGCTTTACATTTGATCAATAAGAAATGCAAAACACTCGGTCTCTAACTGTAATAATCGAACATATTTTTATTTCAAATTGACACTATATTTAAGCCCTATTTTTTTATGCATATTTAACCCTTTTTCATTTTTTTCTGATTTTGTTTTCCAACAATTTTTTGTTGCTTAATTGATTTTTCATGTATTTAGTTTCTTTATTTGGTTTTTATTTTTTTTAATTAATTAATTATTTGCTAACCTAAAAATGTACGAAAAAAAATCACAACTCTCATTAAACAGTTCAATATCTAATGTTTATTTTATTTTAACCAAATTAAAAAGAGAATAAATCAGAAATTTTTTTGTTCAGTTTTTCTTTCTCATCACACTTTTCATTTTCCCGTGTATAGAATAGATTCATTACCCAGTATTCTTTTAATTTCATCAAAATTTAAAAGAGAGTAATAAAAGAGGGGTAAGAATGTAATAGACGTAATTAATGGAGGACACAATCATTCAAAAATGATTTACAACATTCATACTTTTATAGGTAGTATATATATAGATACACACACGTGCACACACATATATATAAATATATTTCTTACAATCACACATTTTGTTTCTCAATGTGTAAATGTAGGTTTATATTAAATTTATGACCTAATATTTATTAAACGCATTACAAAAAAATAATTAGGGAAGGATAGGGTTGTCATTGGAATAACTAACGGAGAGCAAAACAAAAAATGATTACAAAATTAGTAATTAATAATAGTATTTATGAAATGGTAGGATTGTTATTAGCGTGATTAATGAAGGGTAAAAACGAAATAAAATAATTTACAAGATTCATACTTTTATAGGTAGTATAAATATAGATATAGATATAATTTTTTATCGGAATATGAATAAATTAGGTGTCCTTGAGATCATTAGCATGGCACTTCAAGGCTAAATCTTTTGAACATGTATCTAATGTGAGACTAGGTGCAGTCAAGGAGTTTAAGAAGACTCTCTGCAAATTCCTGCAATATGAAAGCAATTTTGGACTGTGAAGAGGTATGCATAATGTGTACCATAATGGCGGATGGCCACCGAAGAAAACATGTGTGATAACAATATTTTCTTGGTAGTGCATTGGTTATTACTTGCGGGAGGTTTGTTCAGATAATTTGAACATTTGAAGTCAATAAATTGTTAAATATTCCCAAATATGCTGTGATACTTTGGCTAATTTGCAGAGGAGGTATTAGAACAAAGAGTAAATTGAAAGCTAGGAATATGATACATGTGTATTGTGTGGCAAACAGCCTGAGACCATTGATCATCTATTCATGCATTGTCAGTATGCACAGGAACTGTGGCAATTGGTGCTAAGCAAACTGAAGTTTCAAATTAACAAGGGTTCATGGACTCAATTTCTTCATGAAGCAGTCAGAACATGAAGGGGGAAGAGCTTCCAGGCCAAAATGAATAAACTAGCCGTGGCAGTAACAACCTGTGGAATATGGCAGGAAAGAAAGTTCAGAATTTTTGAACATAAAAGCTCCTCTATACAGGGATGTCTCTATGTCATCCAATAGTGGATCAAGTATAGAGTCTACAGTTGGGCAAATCCTCCAGCTATAGAAACGAATAAAAATCTCTGCCAAGCATGGGATGTGAACACTCAGAAAGTGCTTAGATGAGTAGCTTAGAGAAGAGATACATATTCATGTATACAAACTGTATAGTTTGAGATGTATGATTGTCAATAGTTTGAGCTTAATGGCAATAGAAGGAATTTTGATTAAAAAAAAAATATATGTTAACTTTGGAAAGGGAAAGCCACTGGACTATATGATGTTCTTATAGATTGGCAATACTCAGTTGATGTGAGTCTAGATTGGTTGACTAAGTTGTTGAATAATATTCTTATTACTAAGAAAATGTAGGATGAATAGAGAATGTCCAAAGTTGCTACAATTACAAAAAGATCAAAACTTTATTGAAAAACGTGTAATTGAACATATGCGAAGTTAGTTTGGTTTTGCGCATTGGTTAGATGATTCACGAACGACTTAATAGAGAAAAGAAATGACTTTTTATGGTCTTCACATACGTTTAGTTCGGTTTTAAGCATTGTTTGCTTTGGATTTCCTATCACTTGCCATCCCTACTTTCATTCTTCACAGTTGACACCAACAGACCCACATAAAGACCAAACTGTAGCCATAAACACCTCATGACCAACTTAGCAACCACTAAGAAGACACACGCACAAAACATGTGGGCGCGCAGGCGCACACATACACACATTGATTGAGTTCAGACCCTTTCACACACATACACACCGATAAAATTTAGACCCAAACTCACACAACAAAATGCACTAAAAAATTTAGACCCCCACACTCGCGCACCACATCGAGTGTGTTTATGTAATGAGCATGTGTAATGTGTTGGAATATTTTAATAAAATAAAATGTACATTATAGCATTATTATTATATTACAATTTATGGCTATATGTATTTACTTACATGTAAATTATGAAATGAGTTACAAATGCAATAATGAATATTATTAACTCAAATGTGTTTATGGTGTATATAATATACTTTATTATTTGGCATTATTGAGAATGGTTATGATTATTACATGAGTTACAAAGGCTTTTAATCTTACTTATGTAGCCAATAAATGGATTATGTTTGGCCAAGTATATAAGACCATGGGGTGTGACATAGAAGACTAGAAGCAACTATGCTTCTACACTTAGTGTTTTCTTCTTTACTATCACAATATTTTTCCTCTTAAGTTATTTTCATAAATTATACTTGGGCAACGTGATCGTGGACTTGTTCATACCGTCTTCCTGTGGACGTGCACATGGAGGAGACATAGCTGCGTCAATGGGTTTTATCTTGGAGACATTATCTGCCGTCAACACCTGCACGTAGAGAGGCGATAACGTCTTTAGGACAGTGACTCTGTCACGACTCTCACGGACGAGCTATTTTATATCCTTTTACTGCTTTAGATTACATAATTTTATCAACAGTTCATATATAATTACTTTCAATTATTTTGCTACGTTTAATATCTTGGTATTGCTAATATTTTGTTGTAGAAAATACAAATCAAAGCCTATATTTTTCCAACATAATGTGTGTAGATTAATGTGTATGAGTGTGAGTGAGTGTGGAGAGAACTTAAAGAAAACAACAGGATTCAGTAAAAGTACCTACACAAACTTTACAAGCATTTAAAGAGTTAAAGGGCAAGAAATGTCTTGTATTGTCAATCTGAAAATACAGTACAAGCACAAAGTGTATTAAAAACAAACAGTTTTATAACGAAAGGGTATATGTAGTACGAATCTTTAAGAACTTATTTTTAAGTGAATAGGATTGCCTGTAATTACACCATAACATTAAAGGGTTCAATGACATTTTTCTTTATACTATCTACGACTTGTTATTTGGCTCCCAAGGTCAACAACAGTACGAAGGCAATTAGCTGAAGTGGACTGATTTGTTTCTACTATGCGTAAGTTGCGACATCTTTATATAACAAGCACTAGCGGTCTAGTGATACAATAGTACCCTGCCATAGTACAAACCTAGGCTCGGTTCCCAGCTTGAGCACTCAAGCACATTTCTCCAAGTGTTTTAATAGTACCATAGCATAAGTTTTTTTTTCGAAAGAATTCCATATATTTTAATAATGACATGTACATATGATGCGATGATAAATGAACATAACAAAAGAACCTTTTACTAGAAAAATGCCCATAGCATGTGACTTTCACTAAAACACCTAGAAAAATACGACACACTTAAATTAGGAACTCATAGTAAAAGACACATAAATAGAACGACACTCAAATAAACGTCATAATAAATGGAATTTATATTATATTTTAGTGAACATAATTTTAATCTTTATCTCTATAGTCGTCTCAATCTTTGATCTCTTGATATTTGTTTTGTTAGGTGTTAGCTCTTGTATATTGCCGATTTAAATAACTTTTACAAGAATGTACCTTGATTTCTTTATTCTTTCATGGATCATGTGTTTGACAAAAAGTGGGAGTCCATTTTAATCTAGTAAAATGGACTAATGTGTAATCTAAAACTAAATTGGCACATAAATTTTTGAGTTACCCTCAAATTTACCAGGGATCAAAAGTGAATATATAAATTGACAACTCATAAAACTGTGAGTGATTCACTCATGACACTTCTGACCTACGCTCGTTTGAATTGTTAGTTTCCTGTGTTAATATGTTGTCACAATAATTAGCCCTTTGACTCATGTCGCCTGCATGCCCCCCCCCCCCCTCTCTCTCCACTAAACACTATTCCCTCACCCCCCCCCCCCTCAGGGTAATGACAAAGGTTTCTGTTAAGCCAACCTTTATCTCCTTCAACCTTTAATGCCCATGGAATCCAACCTGTAAACCACTTTTTTAACAAACAACTATCCAACTCAAGCAGTTATTTCCAAGTAAGGTTGTATACGAACTGAGTTCGAGCCGAACATGGCTATGTTTGAACTCGTTCTTTTATTCTAAAGTTGTGTTTGAGCTCGTCTCGTGTTCGTTAAGCATATATAATTTTGTGTTCGTGTTCGGTTCGTGAAAATAATCGAAAGATTGAACTCGACTCGGCTTATTCGTTTAAGCTTCACGAACCGAGTTCGATCTTGTGTTCATATTAACTTATTGTTACAAACAAACTAAATTAGCTTAGAGACAACCTGGAAACCTGTTGCGAACCTCATACGGTCATTAACGATTATGTTCTTCCATACATTCATTACTGTAGTCACAAATATAATGCCAATTACTAATTACAACAATTGCATTAGACAAGAGTTTACAAAATAATGTCTTGTACAAAAGACATAGCTAATCATGTACAAAATATGCAGTTATACTTCCAACGCACGGTCCAAATAGCGTATTAAGCATGCAGTCCACAAAAAAAGTGCAGCTTTCTCCTATAATTAGTCCTGCAAAAAACAAAACCAACAATTAGGAGTTTAAACAATTATATATATGTACTAATTGACTTGATGCTACTGGGATGTGAAGTATGCTAATACCTTAATTACAAGTTTACAACATTCAAAGTAATAGATTAAAGGTCATACAAAATGCTTGTACAAAATATGCCGATCGCTATACTCCCAAAAACAATTTAGACAGAGGTATCTCCCATGCAATCACAACAAAATTTACAGTCTCCTCCTTAATTTTGTCCTGCATAACCGATAGAAGATTTATAAGTTTAAACAAAAAATAATCACACACACTATTTGACTTCATAAAGATAAATAATATTCTAATGTGACGTTACTCAATAGACCGCATCAATACCTTTATTACATAAACTACTACTGAGGCAGTTCAATCTCTTTCACTTCCTCGGTTGTGGCTTACAAAATTAAAAAAAACAACAAAAGTTAGCAAGAAACATTGTATATAATATACTTGGACACAATGAAATAACGTTGTTAACTATAGTAAAAATATTAATAAATGAATAACGTACAGTATATACTTCCTTTACTCCGTATAAGGAACGTATCCAATATCCTCCACATATTAAAGCTTCCACAGTCTTTGTCGATAATGATGCATGATAGGGTCTATAACCCTACCACCGGTGCTAAGGGCAGCCTCTGAAGCAACTGTGGTTATTGGAATTGAAAGTATATTTACCGCCATCTTTGACAATATTTTATACTTGAGATTGTTCTCTTTCCACCACCCAATAACATCAAACTGAGACTCACAATTCACCTCACAAATGTACACTTCTTCTTCAAGATATGTTTCCAAGTCAGACTTAATAGGCATCACATTTTTCATGCTCCTCACATAAAGATCATATTTTGTCTTCCCTTTAGCTTTGTAGGTAGTAGTACTACTAGAACCTCCCACAACATTCATTTCCTTAGTTACACTCGAGCAATGCAAAGCATGATTCAAGACATAATCCTTATACACCTCAAGTAGGGAACCTGACACCAACTCAATGTTCTTTTTCAACTCAACCTCGTTGTAGATCTTAGGAAAACAAAATTTAATGAATGTCATTTTGAACCTAGTAAAGAACCATGTAAAGCAGTACTTAGATTCACCAAAAAGTGGACGAAATCAACCAACAATCAATGTAATATCCTTAATGAAGAATTAACCAACAATTATCAACAAAAGAGTATATGATAGGGCTCATTCATGCTAACTGTAAAGTAGTACTTAGATTTTTGCTAACTATTCACTTGAAGCTCATTCATGCTATTCTCTCTAGTAGCTAGCCATGGTAGCTACCTATGAATGTAAATGAATCAGATTCTTCAACTCTAAGGAACACATGTATTGCTGCAAATAATGAGAACATCAACCCTCAACAAACTCTTTCCATAAGAGCTGAGGTCTTGAATCTGCTTACTAAGACCCACTACCATGTAAAGCAATACTAAGATTCACCAAAAAGTAGACAAAATTAACCAACAATCAATGTAATGTCCGTAGCTGCCTATGCATGTAAATGAATCAAATTCTTCAACTTTAAGGAACACATATATTGCTGCAAATTCTAAGAACATCAACCCTCAACAAGCTCTTTCCATAAGAGCAGAGGTCTTGAATTTGCTTACTTAGACCCACTACCATGTAAAGCAGTACTTAGATTCACCAAAAGTAGACAAAATTAACCAACAAGCAATGTAATGTCCGTAGTTGCCTATGTATGTAAATGAATCAGATTCGTCAACTCTAAAGAACACATATATTGCTACAAATTCTAAGAACATCAACCCTCAACAAGCTCTTTCCATAAGAGCAGAGGTCTTGAATTTGCTTACTTAGACCCACTACCATGTAAAGCAGTACTTAGATTCACCAAAAAGTAGACAAAATTAACCAACAATCAATTTAATGTCCGTAGCTGCCTATGCATGTAAATGAATCAGATTCGTCAACTCTAAAGAACACATATATTGCTGCAAATTCTAAGAACATCAACCCTCAACAAGCTTTTTCCATAAGAGCTGAGGTCTTGAATCTGCTTACTTAGACCCACTCTAAGTGGAAATGGAAAGAATACAAACAACAAAGAACAAACTATCAGGATGCATGAAGAGGGCAGCTCTCTCTTTCTCTTTCTCACTCGACCCAGCATCTCAGCAAGTGAAGACTAAGTTCTATGCATATCTTAAGGCTGAAAAAGTAAAAAGTATTCATTATATGCTATGATGAGGGGGAGAAATGTAGAGAAAAGACATACCTGGGGTCCAGAACAGCAGCAATGGCCATCAACTGATTGCATTCATCCCAGTATTTATCAAACTTTTCCTTCATTTTCATCGCCATAGCACGCATGTAACTGTTTTCATCTCTGCTCTACTCATTTAAGGCTTCTTTGATCTTCCACACCTCCGGAAGAAACATATTTGCAGTAGGGTACTTGGTCCCCGATATGCTATCAATGACTTCTCGAAAGATCTCTAGGAACTTGCACACTTCTTCGGCTCTTCTCCAATCTTCTACTTGAGGCAGCCATAAATAATTTGCGTCACGAGCAGAAAACCACGGAAACACTTGCCTAAACTCTAGTGCTGCAGCCAACACAGAGTGTGTTGAGTTCCAACGTGTGGCCACATCTAAAATGAGTTTCTTTTGAGGCAATTCTAGTGATTTTGCAATGTCACTGAACATGATAATTCGAGATTCCGTAGCATTAATGTACTTCACGCTCTCACGAACATTTTCAATCACATGCTTGACCTCACTAAGCCCGTCTTGCACCCTTAGATTTATGATATGGGCACAACACCACACGTGAAATATCTTCCCAGCAAAGAAAAGACTTCTTTTGAATAAGATATCTTCTTTTCAATAAGATATCTTCTTTCAAGTACTTAATCGCTGCGTCATTGTTGATTGCATTATCAAAAGTCACAGTTGACACCTTGTTGCCAATTCCCCAATCATCTAAACACTTATTAATGGCTTCACATACTACTAGGTCAGTGTGAGGAGGTGGCACATCACAAAAGTTTAATATTTTGTTCTGCAATTTTCAATCGGAATCCATGAAATTTACTGTAAGAACCATGTACACAATCTTTTGGCTGGACTTCCAAAAATCTGTAGTAAGGCTAACTTTGCTAACACTTAGGAAAGTTGCCCTCAAGCTCTTTTTCTCTCTCTTATAGGTGGCCATTACATCACTCTTTGCGGTTGCTCGCGAAATACTTTCATAGTAGGGGGTGGCTGTCTCATGAATCGATTAAAGAATTCATGCTCCATCATGCTAAATGGGTACTCATGGACAAGAATTATTTGGGCAGCAGCCTCCCTAACCTTAGCATGATTGTACTTAAAGTCCTTTTTGCTGACTTCATACTCCATCTTTCCAAGCTCAACATTTATCACAGATTGATTAGCAACTACTCCACGCTTAGGACAATAGGTGTCTCAATGTCTTAGAAATTGAGTTATAGTACTACCCTTTATCTTGTTGAGGATAGCATTGCGAAGCTTACACTTGACTTTTTTTGTACCATTTGCTAGTGTCACATCAACAAAGAAGTCCCACACCGAAGAAGTTTTCTTTCTTCCCTTCCTTTTAAACATGGTGTTAACTTCTACTTCACCAATAATAGCCTCCCCAACAGGTTCACTCATAATTATAGCCTTGCCCTTTGACTTTGAAAGCCCCGGTCGTGATGAGTTATCAGATATAAAAGAAGTTGATGATAATTCTATCTCTTCACTAGACATATCTATAACAAAAATTCTAGATAAATTACTCTACAACTCAAAATTGGGCAAAACAAAGAAAAAAGGGTCATTGACGTAAAGAATTAAACTCACCAAAATAGTAGTGCATTTAACTAGTCATCTTTACAAGAAAACTGAGCTTGAAATGGAAGATTTCTACTTTCTACTGTACTTTCTTTTTTCAGAATAAGGCTCTGCCCAGTCCCTCCAGAATAATGTTTGTATTAAATTGGTTGCTAGCATTATTTTCTTTGTACTAGGATGCTGTTTACATTTAAAACCTTGACAAAGTAAGGTCACTCTTTACAAATATGCATATTATACATAGGCTACATTCTATTTGCTTAGATTGCAGTATTTACATACATGTAAGGTCACATTACAGTCTCAGAACTCCAGTCTCTCCCTTTCTCTCTACCTCTTTCTATCTCTCTGAGATTGACATTTTCCTTGGTGGTATGCTGAAAATGAAGATAAGGCTATGTTCTTTTCTAATAGCTACTCTGCACATACTGAGTTGGGTTTCTGCAGCAAGTAGGGCTTTTGCACCACATGATGTTGCTCACCACAAATGTTCGCTTTTCAAATACCCTTTTCTTTCTGTAGAAACTTTGCAGGTGCTGGAAGAAATTTGCACCCTTTTTCATTCTTAATTTGCATCTTTCCAATGTATTTTTTGGCTGATGAATACCTTCGATGGCAAAAAGAGTTAATTTATAGTTGTGCATTCTTAAGTCTTAACCAACTTTCTGATTTTGTTCTTCTTAAGAATCTCACATCTATTACTAACCTTCTAAGCTCTAACATAACAAGCCAATTCTTACAGTCTGCCCAACTTGTCATTGACATAACCCAGCTCTAACATAACAAGCCAATTCCAATAGTTTTGTTATATACATGATCAATGTGATAAAGTATATATATATATTTCTATTAGAATCCATGCCCATGACCAGTTAAAGAAAGAGTAGAACTCCTACTTATTTACTTCCTTTACTTTGGGGAGTTGAAAACATACCAGAGAAATATATTTATTCTGATCACTTTAGAGCAATAAGCTCTAATTAGCTTGTCTGTGAATGAGATGCTCACGATCAGAGAGGCTTCAGAGATCAGACGACTTGGCTTGTGTGGAAGAGCAGACGAGCAGCTGCCGTTTGTGGGCCTGTGGCCTTACCGCGGTGGTCTGGCCGGCGGTGTGGGTGGTGGTCTGGCCGACACTGTTCTTGTGTGATGAGATACATGGGGCAGAGGGAGTTTGACTGTTCCGAGTATCTAAGAGTATCTGAACAGTGGTCTGCCCGTGATCTGAGCAGTGGTCTGGCCGTGGCGTGGATAGTGGTCTGGCCGGCGACGTGGGGTGTGGTTTGGCCGGCGATGTACTGACGAGAGAGGGGGCATGGCGCACAGGTGTTTTTGACCGTTGTCTCTCTGTCTCTGATGAGTTGATGAGAAGGGAAATGAAATGAGTTTGGTGAGGATAAGTGATCCAAATGCTTCCACGTCCTAACACCCGTCCCAATACACAGATATTTGGTGAGGATAAGATATAATGTATTTTTTAATAAGTATAAACGAACCGATGTTCGTTTATAAGACTCGGCTCGTGTTTGACTCGTAAATAAACGAGACCTCTTGTTCACGAACATTAATAAACAAATATCATTATGTTCAAACTCGGCTCGTTTAATAGACGAGCCATAAAATTATGTTGGTATTCGGTTCACTTATTACATGAACGAACATGAACGAGCTATTAAGAGAACGAACTGTTCGTGAACAACTCGGTTCATTTACGGCCCTATTTCTAAGTAATATTCCCGAACTGAACCCCACACCCTTTACACTTTTCACACACCGTACAAACCTTTGTCCCCCACCAACTGACATGGAGGACCCTTTTCACCTAGAAGGCAATATTCCAGAAGCTGAACACCTGGACATGAGGACATTCCTGTTCCACTCAATGAACAACAGGTAAGAGAGGCACGAGTGGGCAAAGAGCTGCTTCTTTTTGGTAAGTTTCAAGACACTCGAGTCTTTACCCAAACTCAAGTCCAGAACATAGTGAATAAATGCTGGGTACTTCAAGGCCCTGCGGTAGTCACCAAAATATCCAATGTTTTTCTCTTCCAGTTTTCCTTTGCTTCAGATGCAAGATTCTTTCTATCAAATGGTCCATGGAATGTCCTCGGAACCCTGCTAATACTACACGAATGGTATCCTCATGTGGTCTGTAGCACAGTGAAACTTCGCACCGTTGACCTTTGGAAGCAAGTCAGCAATATCCCTACTAATTGCTATCACTATTCCTTGGCACAAATGATAGGCCTTGCTACACGATACCTGCTGGAAATAGATTGGTCGGAGCGAAGAGTTAAAAACGGAGATTATTTTAGGCTGAAGGTAGGTGTTCTAGTCGACGCCCCCTGGCCTGCTACCGGGTATTTTTTTCTCAATCTTCTGGACAATGAAGGTGTCTAACTACTCCGGTGCACCTATGAATGCATATTCCGGGCCTGCTTCCGTTGTGGAAGAATCGGCCATGAAAACACTACTTGCACCGCTTCTTTGATCGACGCCGTCGAATCCCTCAAGCGTAGAACCGCTCACATACCTGGTCCCGACCTTTATCCTACCTTCATCCTTGATGGCCACCCCATGTTTAACAGAACTCTCAGAGCTCTCCCCAACTCCGACTGGAATAGGACCTATAGGATTCCTATAACCCAAACTCCCACTGGCTCACACTTACAGCACCTCTATGACGCCTTCTCACCAACCCCGTCACCTGAAAATTGCAATGAGGAATATGCCACAGCCCCGGTTTCCCCGATATCAAATTCAGATGAAAACAACGTATTGATCAAATTATGGAGTTTCCACCGCTTCAGGAATTTTTCCCGGCAGGAGAGGCGGCCATCGAAGCTGAAATACACAATATCCAAGTCAAGCCCCTGATCGCTGTGCACGAGAATATCGCTGCCCAACAACTGGTAAACGAAATTCCAAATTATCTTGAAGTCCTCCCAGCTGAACACGAAGAAGGAATGCATCACGGCCAAGAAATGGAAGAAGACGACATGGATATTAACCCCGAATCTGGAACTGAATCAGATTTACCAAGCCTGATTCATGATGAAATTGACCTATCCACCGGACGGAAAACGACAGCTCTCCGGCGGAAGAATCATCGGAAAGTGAAGGGGGGAGAAGTGGAGTTCCTGCGGCCACGATAGCATCTCCCTACAGAGCTACTGTAGCAGCTCACGCGCCAACTTCTGAGGATGCCTCTACCTTGGTAAATCAAATCTATCTGGATCCCGCCATCATTAATCTGCAAGTGGCACCTGAAGCTCAATCTCCTGCGAGATCCTCTGCACTCCAGTATATCCTTATCCAGATCTCCCCCAAAATTTTGCACAAATATCTTCAGGAGTAAGGGAAGTGGGCTCCTTGTCCCAACAAGGCTTAACTCATCACATGGAAGGGCCACGGGATAGAGTCTCTGGTAAGTACTGTTCCCAAGCCCATTAATGACCCAACAACACGGCCCACTACTTCCTTAGCAAACTTCATCTTAGGCCTCTCTGACCTGAGCCTATCTTTCTTGGCCCACCCAATAAACCACCATTTTTACAAAGACCTTTTTCTGCCACCCTCTCTAACAAAAGACCCACTACCTAAACAGACAACCTCCATGATCCTTCACACCTCAAATTTTTTAGGGCCTTCTCCAGCTCCACATCACACACAGCTACCCCTCCTACCATGTTCGCCCCATCCATCTTACACAGGTCCCCTCATCCCCACGGTAAACCATGAATTGTCCTTCTTTGACCCATCCCCTAGAGCCCTCGCACAAAAAGTTGCTTTACTCACTCAGGAGCTGAAATTATGTATAACAACTCCCAATCAAGATTTTGGACCTGCAAGCAATCCTCGTCGCATGGAACACATCCTGGATTTGGACCCATTTTGGCAGACTGCACAGGGGAAAGGCAAAGCTCCTCTCACTGAATAGAACATGCATTCTGGAATGAAGTTCTCGGCGCCAGATTTTGAAATCTCAAGTTCCGACTCGGATGATACTTACTTGACTGGCACAGAGGATAATAGTGGTTACGAAACCACGGTGGAGGGACAGACAGGCCCAAGTTGCCGCAAGCGAAACACCATGCAACTCCCCATTTCTGAAGATTCAACGACAAGCAAAAAATCAAAAATATCAGCATCGGACTCACCGGAAACAACAACAGCTCACAAACTCTGATGACGTCCCAGACACGGTGGCGCCGATATTGTATGATTTCTGTCAGTTTCTGCAGTTTATGCATCATACTAGCACCACCAGAGCCGGAGGCTTGCAAGGCCATATCACTAACAACTTTTGTATCTTTTGCCCGTATAGCCGTGTATCAGGACTGGGTCAATGAATTTTGCTGTAATTGATCTTTGCCTCCTTCGTTTGTTTTTTGTATTATTGCAAGCCTAAAACTCTATTTTCTTTACTTTATCATTCTACATGACATGCATAGTCATGAACTTATATGTATAACTGTAATGGCTAACCGTCTATCTTTTAATGCAATTCTCTCTTCTACCAAAAAATAATAATATTAATTAGCCTTAGAATTTTTTTTTCTCCTTTGTTAATTAGATGCTCACCCTGTACACAGTTTTTAGTTCAGCCACCGATCATGATATATGACAAATTTTGTCATCCAACACAAGTCCTTTCACTAGAAACATCCATAAGATCGGCAATTTGAGGCAAAAATGAAATCCAATCCTTACGAATTGGATTCCGTTGAATAAACAACACCAGGATCAAGCAATTTGAAATAAAGCGACAAAAATAGCCATAAGTAGTTGTTATCTGCTTGGCGTTTTTGCAAACGATGTTAAATTTCAAGAAAGCAAGGAAACTAATTGAAGATCAGCTTAGAACAAACTGTTGGAAAATTGGGTTTTAAACTCAACGTTGAGAAGTCATCTTTGACTTAATTTTCAAATGGGTTCCACGCCATAATTTGGTTAGGAACAAATTGATTTGTATTCATCTATTGGAGTAGATGATCATAATATATTTACAAGTTTAAAACAAATGAGTATATTTACATCCTTCTGAAGCACACTTAGCCCTAACCCTCCCTGACTCATTTTTGGGGAATGTTGTTTAACAATCTCTTTAAAAAATATGTTGTTTTTAAACAGCATACCAACCTTAAACCTAGGCTACCTCATGTCTGATTTAAGGCTAAATTCTCCAGTTATTTTCTTACTGTTTGCATTCTCAATTTCACCCTCAGACTCTGATGATAGATGTTCCTGCCACTCATCAGAGTCATACTCTTTCTTTTCAAAATTTGCCCCTAAAGGTTCCTTACCTTTGCTGCTACTTCCCAATCTTTGTTCTACTACATTCATGTCAATATTCTTCTCAAATAGTCTATCTACCTCATTATCATCATAGTCATTGTCAAACAAAGATTAGCAATATGATTCACCATCAGAATCAGTGTCAGAACCATTTTTTCCCCTCAGTACCACTACCACTTGGCCCCTCATTAGCATCAGTACCACTTCGCTTGGCCCCTCAGTACCACTTCCCTTGGCCCCTTAGTACCACTTTCCCTATATATGTTATCCTCACTGTCCCTTGCTTCCTAGTCATCTGGTGCATGTTCTGCCCCTCGCCCATTGTTACCCTAGTCCTTTGGTGCATGTTTCTCCCCCCCCCCCCCCTCAGTGCCCATTGTTTGCCTAATGCTCTGGATTCTGTTTCTTTCCCCCTCAGTGCCCACATTTACTGAGGCTTGTGTACCTACCCCATCAATACCAACATTGCTTGGACCTTCTAGACTTAACCTAAATATGGAACCACCTCTCTCCCCCTGTATACTTGTTGGCCCCTATGTACCTAAGCTTCAAACAAGCACGTTAGCCTTGTAACCACATTACCTACATTGCCTATATCATCAAGTTCTTCGATGACCACACTAGATTCCACAGTCTCTTTTAAGCCTTAATTGAGTCTCAATATATTACATCATCTCATCCATTGACAAAATTTCCAAATATATGTCTACTTGGCCCTGGGAATTTATGAAGTCTTTCAACGCTAAAATATCTGAGTCTATAATTGTAACGCCCCTATATTTTGAACATCGCTTGCTATATGAGGGAGTAGATGCATAAGGAAGGAAAAGA
This sequence comes from Escallonia herrerae, assembly GCA_033070095.1. Taxonomy (NCBI): domain Eukaryota; kingdom Viridiplantae; phylum Streptophyta; class Magnoliopsida; order Escalloniales; family Escalloniaceae; genus Escallonia; species Escallonia herrerae. The sequence goes on along the minus strand of JAVXUP010001971.1, from coordinate 31,167 downwards.
GACAAACAAAGCCCGCGGGTATTCAACACCATCCAGACAGTGCAGTATTCTCCTAAATCATGAGTTTTCTGAAAAAATCATGGTGTTAACACCCCAGAGAAGGAAAGAGGTGTAATCACCAATACCAAAGTAGCATCTCACAGACACGCAAAGCCATGAACAAGCTCTGAAGGCAGTTCAAGACCAGAAAATTGGAAAAGCGAAGTCTTACTCGTCCATCAGTTACAAAGTTTAATCCCTCTGACTTTTCAAATTATCCAAGAACTTGCAAACTTCAGAGGGAGGATTTTGAAGCAGAGATGTAATGTAAAAAATGAATGCAATCATGGTCAATTACCTGATTTAATGTGGTTTCAACCGCGAGCCTCCCTAGTTCTTTGTCAAAAGCAAGCCACTGTCAAGTATAAACAGCATATTATAACTTGTAAATAAGAGAGCAGGAAAATCATCTAATCTTTACCAATATGTGAGAAACAGCAGAATTTTAAAACGTTAGAGCCACGAGGACTCACCACCCATCCAGAGCCCTGCAAAGCAGCGCCTTCTCCGTTTATTTTCTCTATCAATTTTCCCAAGGAAATAAACTGTTTGTCAATGGCCTCAGCTAGGGTACCTTTTGGAGGTTCACCACCTCCTTCCTGTCATACCATTTCAGTTCATGTCTCGTCACACAAATAGAAGCTACTAGGAGTAAATGTTAATGCCGTACACTTAAGCCAGTAGGAGCAAGATTGTTCCAGAAAATTGAGTGGTTTATGTGACCTTCAAGAAGATAACGAAAAGGTAATTAATCGCAATATACTTCTAGAAAAAAGAGTGAGAGCTACTCCTCATGACCAATAAACTGTTGGCCAAACCTCAGGTCCCGTTTGTTTGCGTGAAGTTCATTAGCCTACACTCGAAGGGAAAATGGAGCCAAAACTAAACGATTCACTTGTGACATAGGATTTCCTTTTGATTTATTTCTCATCCATGAAAATGCTTGTCATGTTTCAAATTCTTGCAACTTACCACCAAATGATTGTACATAACCAGGCAAATTCATAGGATCTTGTGGGTAAGATTGACTGATTTGTTGGTCATCAAAGAGCATACAAGAACGTATGGTGAATTATAAATCACTAGAAGCGCATCACAAATTTCTCAACAAACAAACAGAAGATTAAGAACGGCCTCCGTGCAGACACAGACTTTATCTTCTGGCGAGCACAAGCACAATGGACGCAAGCAAAATATCTTTGTAACACACACAGGAGAGCGTAAAGAAGGAACCTCCGCCATTGAACTTAACGAGACTCTGCAACTTCACGACGGTTTGAACATCTCCCTTGCCCATGGCGAGGTCGAGCAACTTGAGAGCTTTGTTGTTCTTGAAACGATTACACCAATAATTGTGCTACCATGTAACACGTAATGGGTTCGAAAACATACCGTACGAAATCTTCAAAAATTCCGACGTAGGATCCTTGTTGTTACGAGCTTCCAACACGCTTGATCTTTTTTGCAGGTACGAAAACGGCTACTAGAGTCGAGTTCTTCGTCCACGAAGTGCTATAGAGAGAGGGTTATTACTATTGACTTCTTTTTAATTTATTGGGATATCTCTAACCTTTATATAGAGATACAATTAGAGACTGACTTTACCTCCAACTCTTAGGAGATAAAGATTGTATTTATCTCAAACACTTAAGAGATAAATATTCTCTAAATAACTGTATTTATCCAAACTAACAAATACACATTATCTGTTAGTGGGCGGATAATGGGTCCACTGATCCAATTTATTAACAGCTCCCACTCGCCCACAGACAGGGCAAATAAATCGTACAGTCCCTCTTTATCTCTCGTCCACTCATCTCCTCATACAGGAAATGGAACGTGCGACCTACGAGAAAGGATGTCCAGTTGAGGAGTATTGTATTAAGTTATCACCAAACTAACACAATACATCACTCTCAAAAAATCTCGTATGTACCCCAGATAGTTCAACTACACCAGATTAAACACTCTCAAATCCCTCATAGTTAGCAGTGTTAAACCTCTCATATGTTATGTATTCATGACTCATATCGAAACGAAAATCGACAAAGTCGCACGGGCTATGAATCACACAACATGATGTAATATTGAACTTTCTTCCCAAAGCCCTCATGTCATTCCAATTAGACCCAACCGCTTTCCTAGACATGCCCCGCTAGACCGCATCATCCATGATCCAAGGGTACATGCTAAAGTAGCGACATTGAGTATCCTCTTCATGACATAGTCTAAGGTGAAAAGGGTACCATATAGGATCAAAAATTTTGATCCAAGTGGCTCACACAGTGACGAAGCAAGGATTCATTCGTCACTCTCACTGTCGGTCTGCATTTAGCACATGCAGTATGATTTGCATGCTATGGCGTAACCCGCAAGGGCGTGTCACATAAATTTATAATAAAATACGCCATACGAATCTAAGTCTAGTTGCTGTACAAGCGCCTAACCTGAGTTTTTCAGCCCAGTCACTCTCATAGTGCCTGCCTAAAATCTCACATTCGGCTGTAAACAGGCTACATAGAGTTGTAGAGATACTCTATGATTGACCTACATTTATTAGGTCTCATCTTAGCTCCAACTAAGGCGACATGTTTGCTTTATAAGAATGTCATAGCTAATCTCGTTAAGGGTGAGAAACTTAACGGAGATAATTATGACGTTTGGCACAAAAAGATGAAATTCATGCTGAACGAACAAGAGCTCGAGGAGCACTTGACCAAGGAGATGGTCGCGCCAACTGAGGCGCAACCCCTAAGAGACCACACTGCCTACCAGAAGTGGAATCAGAAAGATCGTAGTGCGCGCTATACCTTGTTGAGCAGCTTGCAAAATGATTTATTTTTAAGGGTAATGAGTTGGATATCTTTTTGGATGATGTTTTGTTCGGACATGATTTTCGCATGGATAGTCTTTTTCAATTGGATTTAATTGATTATCAGTCTTCTTATTCTTATGTGGTGAATGATAATATTGTAAATGATTCTACCACCTGGCATGCAAGACTGGGCCACATAGGCCAAGATAGAATGACTCGTTTGGCTAGAAAAGGCCTTTTAGGCCCACTCGCAAAAGTCAATCTACAAACTTGTGAGGCTTGTTTGGCCGGTAAAGCATGTAGGAAGCCTTTTGGAAAGGCTGTGAGAGCAACTCAACCACTTGAGCTAGTTCACTCTGACATATGTGGACCTATGAGTGTAAAGGCACGCCATGGCGCCTCTTATTTCCTTACACTGATAGACGATTATACGCGATATGGTTATGTGTATCTGATATCTCACCGCTATGAAGCTTTGGACTGTTTCAAACGCTTTGTAGCAGAGGTTGAGAATTAGAAAGAGAAGAATTTAAAAACTCTTCGCACTGACCGGGGACGCGAATATTTGTCAGATCACTTCAAAAAGTTTTGTGAGGAAAAGGGGATACGCAGGCAACTTACTATTCCTAATACTTCACAACAAAATGGTGTTGCGGAAAGAAGGAATAGAACATTGTTAGACATGGTTAGGTCTATGATGGCGCAAGCAAACCTTCCGATATCTTTTTGGGGGGATGCCCTTTTGACTGCAGCCTATATACTTAATCGTATGCCTTCACAGTTAGTCAAATCCACCCCTTATGAGCTTTGGAATGGCCAAAAGCCAAATTTGGATAACTTGCGCCCATGGGGCTCAGCAGGTTATGTTCACAGTATTTCTCATAAGTATGGGAAACTAGGGCCTAGAGCTAAAAAGAGTATCTTCTTGAGGTATTCTGAAAACTCTAAAGGCTATGTGATGTATGGTGAACATCCAAATGGTGGAAAGACTGAAATAGAGTCTCGTGATGTCGATTTCATAGAGAATGATTTTCCTAGCATTGGAGACGCAAGTAAGAATCTTGACCTCTATGAGTTAGAGGAAGTTGAAGCCACTTTACCATCTCCAAGCGAAGGTGGGGGATTAGTTCCTCATCTTGTTGTCGCTGAAGATAGTATAAGTGATCTTCAACCCAGTGGGAGCATCCTAGATAGTGGGAGCACACCATCAGGACCATCAGGTCAACAAGATTCTCAACTGCGTAGAGGTGCACGAGGAAGAGTTCCACGTCGTCGTTTTGAGATTGACGGTGAAATTCTTATGTGCACTCCAACTGATGAAGATGAGCCTACTTCTATAGAAGAAGCCTTATCTTCGCCTACTAGTAATGAGTGGATGGCTGCAATGAAAGATGAGTTGAGCTCAATGGAGAAGAATTAGGTCTGGGAGTTGGTTGACCTTCCGCCAGGGCGCAAGACTGTTGGAAACAAGTGAGTTTTAAAAGTCAAGCGCAAGGCAGACGGGTCAATTGACAAGTATAAGGCACGTCTTGTGACGAAAGGCTATACCCAACTGCGGGGTGTGGACTATGAAGACACTTTCTCCCCAGTGGTGAGATTTGCTTCAATTCGCCTAATCCTAGCTATTGTCGCCCAGCAGGATTTAGAACTTTTTCATATGGATGTTAAAACTGCGTTTCTCAATGGAGAACTAGACGAAGGTTTATATGGCTCAACCTGAGGGTTTTGAAGTCAATGGACATGAGCGCAAAGTTTGCCGGCTCAAACGTTCTATATATGGTCTCAAACAATCATCTAGGCAGTGGTACTTTAGGTTTCATCATGCCATTACCTCTATAGGTTTTGAAATGATTGAACAAGACCATTGCGTTTACGTAAAATGATCCAAGAAAAATATTCTGATCCTTTCTTTGTATGTGGATGACATTCTTTTAGCTGGGAATGACATGAGGTCCATTGTCGCCACTAAGCAGTGGATGTCCTCAACTTTTGAGATGAAGGACATGGGAGAAGCTAATTATGTGCTCGGGGTTAAAATTATACGTGATCGTCCAAAGAGACTTCTCGGTTTGTCTCAAGAGACATATATCAAGAAGGTCATTGAACGATTCCGTATGCATAACTCAAAACCCATAGACACTCCAATGGACAAGGCGTGTACTTTAACAACAAACCAATGCCCAAAGAATGATGAGGAAAAGAATCGAATGTCCAAAGTGCCTTACGCGGCTGCAGTTGGGAGTCTGATGTACGCTATGTTGTGTACGCATCCAGACATCTGCTTTGCCGTTGGAATAGTGAGTCGTTATCAGAGTAATCCTGGACCCGCTCATTGGAATGCGGTGAAGAGGATTCTTCGATACTTATGTGGAACCGCTGATCTCGTCCTGTGCTATCATGGTGGAGACTTGAGATTGAGAGTATACAGCGATGCTGATTGGGGCGCTGATAGAGATGAGCGCATATCCACTTCAGGTGGAGCTATCTCTTGGTACAGCAAGAAAAAGTCTTGCATCGCCCTATCCACGATAGAGTCGGAGTATGTTGCTTGTTCAGCAGCAGTCCAGAAAACTGTTTGGTTAAGGTTATTCTTACAGGCTCTAGGGGTTACAGCTCATGCAGACGAGTCTGTCACTGTTCATTGTGACAATACAGCTGCCCTAGATTTTGTAAAGGACCCCAAATATCATGGGAAGGCCAAACACATAGGCCTTCGTTATCACTTAATTAGAACTTTAGTTGCGCAAGGAGAGGTGACCATGAAGCATATACCTACTGGCAGAATGGTGGCTGATCCTTTGACCAAGCCTATTGCTAGAGATGTTTTCCTTTCTCACATTAGGAGTATGGGACTACGTAGGTTTTGATATGTTTATGGCATCTTATGTACTTGACATTATTTATAACATTAAATTTTCGTTCCTTGATTTGAGTTTATTTTGGAATGAATGGATAATCTTTGTGATTACATATACATCCTTATTAAGAGTGTCACCAGGCTCGAATTGACCCACTCACACGGGTAATTCACCTTGGCGCTAAGATAGCGAGCAAGATGAGACATAATTGTCTTAAGCGCCAAGTAGGCGAATAAGATGATTTCTTGGAGGCCATTCTATTCATTACGTTAGTTTGCGCAAAGATAAAGACATTAATTATACATCCTTCTTTTTATTTCAAAAAATTCAAATGAAAAACATAATCCTTCCTCACATCATGAAATCGAAAATTTGCTAAGCTCGTAATCATCTCCCATGTATGTGAGTTGGGAAAAAGATTTTTCAAGTAATTTTTCGCAATAAATTTCATCATCATATAAGCCACAATATAATAAATTATCCACATGATAATTTAGAACAATATTATTGCACCATACAATAGTGTGCAAGGATTCCGTTGAGCCCTGTTGGCATTCTAATAACTTATGCTAAGAAAATTCTGGCTTGAATAATGTGCGTGCGAAATTACATCCCCGTACAAGGCTTTCTCGAAATATATAGGGAAATAGCAGAATACAACATCTTTGAGAATCCTACTACAAACTACTCCAATAAAACAAATGGAGATGCCGTACAACACATTATTCTCAAAAGAATTTTCTTAAAACAAGAGTAAACACATTAATCATAAGTTTCTTTAGAATGCCAATCTAATATCCATCCATTTAACCTAAAACAAGCATGCTCAAATAACAAGTTAAAGGGTAATAAAATGGATGAATATGCCACATTCTCCTCCCAAGGAAAACGGGCGTGAAGGCCTTGAAAAAATTGGTTTAAAAAGGTGTGGGCTTACTAAAAAACCCAACAAAAAATACCTCATGCAAAAGCATATTTAAACCATAACACAAATCAAGGCAAGTAAATTAAACATAATTTATTTATATCATATAACTCTCCAAAATATTTATTTCTGCTCACGAAGTGCAAAAAATAATATTTACTCATTATTCGTATTTTTGGGAATCACAAAAGTGCCACAAAAATACTCATAAATAACCAAAAACCGAGAGATAAATTCTTAAAAGATGACAAACAGTAAATTTGATCCTAATATACCCTCTGGAATTAAAGAAAAAATCTGTGTGCATCAAAACAAAATTTTAAAGTTAATTTTCCATAGAAAAAATCGTTTAAAAACTATACTGAATACATACAGAGGGTATAAAAGTAAATTTAACACCACAACAAACTTACAGAAGCGACTACAAAGCTTCACGCGCCGGAGGTGGGTCCAAAAATGGCCGGAAACAGCCTTCACGCCCCTCCATGGGCCGCTATGCGTGTGGGGCAGCATCTGTGTTCTGGCAGGCGCGTGTGTAGCACGCGCGAGTGGGCGCGTGGATGAAGCCTGGCGTGTGGCGCGTGGCGCGTTGCAGCAGCCTTGGCTGCTAGCGTGAGGCGTGTGGCGGCGCTTGACAGCGCGGCTTGACGCGTGGACAGCTGTCTTGGCGCGTGGTGCGCTTCTGCGGCTTGGCTTGAGCGCGTGTCGCGCGTCGGCGGCTCGGCTTGAGCGCGTGACGCGCGTGTAACACTGTTCATTCTCTTAGCGAAAAATCCTAATTTTTTAGCCGCCGTCATGAAGCGATGCCAACTTCCGAAAGCCATATCTCTCTCGTTTTTAAGCCAAAAAATGCGTACGATATATCATTGGAAAGCTTATGCAACATAGATTAATTATGTACTAACCGATCATGATAAAAACTGAATATCATGCTCCGAATTTGAGTCCCAAAACTCGAAAAAATTATAATTTTCTTGGAAAAATAAAAACGTGATTTCTCACAAATCATGCGTCCAATAATCACGAAAATTTATGAAGTTCATCCTCAACTATAGGAGAACAAAAGCTTATAATTATTTTTCAGAAAACATGCTCAATAAATTTTGAATTTTTGTATTGGGTCTCGATCATGTATCCGAAAAAAAAATCGCAACATGCACATTATTTATTCTAGCATGTTAAAGGCGAATCAACAAGTAACCTGGCTCTGATACCAATGTTGAAACGATTACACCAATTATTGTGCTACCATGTAACACGTAATGAGTTCGAAAACATACCGTACGAAGTCTTCAAAAATTCCGACGTAGGATCCTTGTTGTTACGAGCCTCCAACACGCTTAATCTTTTTCGCAGGTACGAAAACGGCTACTAGAGTCGAGTTCTTCGTCCACGAACCAAATCCTAGAGCTTGGTGATTGCTCTAGAGAGAGTGCTATAGAGAGAGGATTATTACTATTGACTTCTTTTTAATTTATGGGGATATCTCTAGCCTTTATATAGAGATACAATTAGAGACTGACTTTACCTCCAACTCTTAGGAGATAAAGATTGTATTTATCTCAAACACTTAAGAGATAAATATTCTCTAAATAACTGTATTTATCCAAACTAACAAATACACATTATCTGTTAGTGGGATGATAATGGGTCCACTGACCCAATTTATTAACAATTGTAATTGGTGACGTAGGTGAGGTGGTGCTTGAGGTGATGGAGGTGCATGATCTCTTCGCTTATCACGGGCTCCAGGGCTCCGTAACCGTAGGGAAGATCAGGGAGCGATAGGGTCTTCAACCCCCTCACATGACCCAAGCGCAACCCAAGCCCTACACTTTTGGCTATGGTGTTCTTGCTGAGGATGCTTCGTAGAGCCATGGGTAATTTCCCTCCTCTCTGTTGTGTCATTGTCGAACCAGAAGATTTGTATGAAGACTATGCATTGTAGCTCGGTGGTTCGATTTCGGTGGTGTTTGTCCTGTTCATTTGCGGGAATCTTACTGTGTAAACTGCAAATTTTGGAGGGACAGCTTCGGTGAAAATGGTGAGAAAAAAGGATTCATGGTCCGATCAAAATAAGAGGGTGTTTGGGATTAATTTTGAGATGGTCGATTAAATCAAATTTGTGAGTATTTAAAAAAATAGATTAAGAAAAAACGTATTTGCTATTCCATTTCCGGTGATAAGAAGATAGCTGTAATAATTCATATAGCGACAATTAAGTTAAGTATATAGAGTGATATTTCTGCTAACATTTTCAGCGACGGTTTTTAACAGAATTTTTTTAGTTTTACCGGTAAGAACATTTGACGACTATTAATTTTGTACTATCTTCTTAAATTCGCATAGCAGCCAATTTTTTTTCCAAATTATAACGATGAATCATTCATATAGCGACAATTAATAGTCATTAAGTATATAGATTGATATTTCTGCTAACATTTCAGCGACGATTTTTAACAGATTTTTTTAGTTTTACCAGTAAAAACATTTGACGACTATTAATTGTTATTATATTGAAAGTTGTACTATCTTCTAAAATTCGCCTAGCAACCAATTTTTTTTTCCCAAATTATAATGGTGAAGCCCTGAATGTACGTATCTACGCTTTATCAGAGGCCGATTTAAATTAAAATAAAAGTAATATGGTGACTCGGAATCATTCCGAACTTTACGTTAATGATGGCGCTATAACTTATTTTTAAATGGTAAGTATGGATTGTGAAATTCAAGGGTTGGTGGTCTAGATATTACAAAGGCTTAGCTGGAGAAATTCTTTCCCTTTTTGAGGGTCAATATTACTTTAATTCTAAAGGATCTAGTCACTTGAAGTGACCCTCTTTTCCCCCTCCTCTCCTGAAAAAAATAAACCAACAGAAGACAAAACAAAGTGAAGCTGGAGCTCCTCCTGGGTTGGGTTCAGGGCTTCCTCCTCGTCTGTTTTTGAGTCGTTTTCCAAGCTTCGTTGGGGCATTCTCCTGGCATGGCTTTCAATCCTTTGTAGTAGACGTCTCTGCATCAAGTACTCCTCTTGGCATCAGCTTTCAACCTTTAACTAAATGGGCTGATTGGGTGGAGCAATCAGTGACACAGCAATATTCATGGAGTTAGAACCCTAAAAAGGTTAGATTTCTTTTATAAATTTGATGTTCGGGGCTGCATTTCCTCATACAAAAGAAGTGATCACAACAAAAGAACCTTATGGGGGATTCCTGTAGTTACTGGGAACAATAACCCACTGGCAATATGCATTTCTATTATGACACCTAAAGCAGATAAAAAGCTTGTAATGGAACTGCTACATTAAACGTTTCCTTTAGCTCTGGTAACTAATAATATAGTAACTTCATCTTCCCAAAAAATTGCCCAAACCGAAGCTGCATTCAGCACTGGAAACCCTGGCAGCGACATCTTCATCACTGGATAAGTTCCGTCTTACTAATGGTTGAACTATGTTTAACGAACTGAGTAGAGGTCAAGCAACCTCAAGCATGCAGGTCCTTGTTTGAATTCCATGCAGGGCCTTTCTGCACGCCAGCATCAGTTACTGCAGCTCCACTTTCCACGCCTATCAGAGGATCGCTTTCACTTTCCTTGGCCTTCAACCGTTAGAAGAGACAGCTTAGCAAGAAGGAAGAGCGTATTCAAATTGAGAGATTACTAGTCAAATAGGAAAATTTAGCACCTATCACATTTTTTTTTCCGATCAAGAAGGGAAACAGTAAACAAGGCCTCTCAACAAGAGATACAACTTACCTGGGACAGCTGAGCTGATGCTTCACTTGCCTTTTGCTGGCTCTCGAGCGTGCAACAGTAAGAATATAGTATCATGCCGACAACAGCAATCAGGATCCCTAGAATGTTACGCCAGCTAAAGGGGTCACGAAGTAAAACATATCCAAATGCCAACACTAGGCACGTTTTTAGATGTCCTAGGACCTGGTAAGTGACAGGAGATGTCTTTCCAATTACCAGGAAAGTACTGAAGTTAACAGAGACCGATATTAGGCAGGACAGAACAATGAATGCCTGCACAATCACATTTAACACGTTCAATAAGTATCATGCAATATTTAGCCTCCAATTGGGGGAGGGGTGGGAATGTTCTGATTCTTACCAGCACTTGAGGGGTATATTTGAAAGCAAAAACATTTTGATTTGTCAAAAGTCCATCGACAAAAGGACCAGTGAGGAACAGAATGATTGCCTGGTAAGGGCATGATTGATACAGGAGTTGGGTCGAAGAAACCTTGAACCTCTTCTGGATTGTATTGGTCATCTGAGAGCAACTAATTAAGAAACTTGAAGCAACTGGGGACAAAAGAAAGTATCAAAACATCCCACTAGTTTTCCATAACAGAAGGCGAGCCTTTTTCTTTTTGTTTCTGGAGATGAAAGGTGCGGTCCAAGTTTAACAATTCCTGCTCCACTTTCACACAGAAGTTCTTAAAATCGCTTGAAGACATTATGAATTGCGACTTAACTACATTTTCGTGTGCAGATGACCAAAAGTGAAGTGCATCAAAACATTTCCCTAATGTTATATTCGTACTTGATTAGACATGGAAGTATATAACACAAAAGAAACGCAACGTAACATGAAAGCCACTTCAACTAAGGATACAATTTGTGCAACACATGTTGTAAGAACCGCCAGCAGTGATAAGACACTACCAAGGACATTGAGCTGGAGGTCAGTCACGGTTGCAATTCCAACACCCAAAAGAAGGACGAGAAGCGAAAGCTGGACATTCCTACTGTAAATGGTGGTCAAGGAATTATTAGCATTCAAACTCGTAGCACATATAAATTGCTTGCAACAAATAAGATCTCATACATGCCTAAAAGTTAATCATATAACACATATGACCCACGAAGTACTAATAAAGAAACGTATACTTCTTCCAGGATTAGCGTCAAACCTGTAACCAAGAAAGAGTTCAAGCATTTCTAGAAAGTAACCGATAAACTCCAAGAAGGGAGAACAGTGGGACGGTATTTGATAAACATCTCATCAAGGTAGCCACAACCTCCTCTCTAAAATTAAGGAAACAGGTCAAAATTCACAAGATTCAGTTACACATGTGAACTGCCAATTGGTTATCGATCCAACAAAATTCCAGTTGCAATATCTTTTTATCCATTCCCTTTTTGCACTTGTGTTAGTGAATAAGAGAAATTGATTCCTAACCTGAATAAGAAGGCATGATACAATATGAAGACAAGTGGAAAGAAAACTTTCCTTAAGGGGCATGCTTTGCATATCTAGACGACTTTACCAAGCAGATCTTACTTTTAAAAACTGCCCCTAGGACTTGGGAGAATGTTCTTGACTATCTGTAGGCTGAAACTTCAATATGCTAAAACAAATTGTTGCCACATTGAAAATACCCATTTTCCATCTGGACAGCCGCTAACTAAATGAAGTTCAAGAGTCGAGCCTCCTATATTCATTATTTTGCTTCTTTGGACTGATTGTTTATAAGCTAGCGCATGGCCTAGCCAGAGCATAGTAGCCAACCTCACTTAGTTGGAATCGATTTAAAACGTGAATCAGACCAGAAGGTCTAACGCTAGGACAACCTACCCGTCCAAAGATCAGGTTTAGTCATCACACGCATATGTAAAGACCTCTTTACGTTTTTACAACCTAGTACAAAAATCTCAGAATCAACAAGAATAATTTCTCTTCTGTTTTGGGTCTCAGGTCATACACCTAAGCAGCAATACACCAGCTTTTTAGGTCGCTCATTAGTTCACAATAAAACAATACGCCTATTTCATACAAGTCTATGCTACTGCCTGCATTCCTCTTTCTTCTTTCAAATTAACTACGTCACAAACAAACTCGACTCAATAATGTCAATAATCTTCAAGATGAGTCCTCATAACTCGTCCTGCTGGTCACAACTCATTGTAGCTTGGATGTTATGTTATTGATTTCCTAATGTCAATAATCTTCCTACCCGGTAAATGTCTAGTCCTTTTTGTGTCAGTAACTCCTGAAATGCACAAACCATAAACGTCTGGTGGGTCCATAGTTCATTTATTTAGACAGAAATATTTCAAACAGAAAAGCACTCTGCAAAAGTTTAGATGAGATTGAAATAGAATACTTAACCTGAAAATCTTTCTGAAGAAGAGTGTCTCCAAGAATACTGTACAGGGTATGATTGCCAGTTTTGTCATCTATAGTGCACATTTAAAGAGAGAAGGTTCAGAAACCAACACTTCAGTTAAAACTGAACTACCAGCTTCACATGTATTAAAACATTAAAAAACTTTTATGGTCCTCTAGAGAGGCATGCGATTGTCAAGGACATTCAAACACAGCCACAGCCGCAGCCACCGCCCCTCCCCGCCCACGGTTCAATGTAGATAATGGGTCACAATAAAGAAATCATCGTAAAAAAGGCGAAAAAGAATATACCTGATAAAAGCCAACAGAATTGAAACCCAGGCTAAGATTCAGAAGCCCAATGGATGTCCCATTCAGTATGCCAAAGCCCATGACAGCTCTTGGATCAAAAGGCTTGTGTTCGAACATTTTCATCCATAATGCCACATGAAGTGAACAAAATGTTACTAGCAGATGCCAACTTGTCAGTGTTGTAGCTGCAAGCCAAGATGCAGTGTCACAAACCAGTAAACGTAAGAAAGACCCAAGACAGTGCAAGTTCACCCCCAACCACCCACACCCCACCCCTCAGCGTGCACGGAAGTCTTCAGAAAATAAAAACACGGCAAAAATGTGTTTGGAGAAACTTTTTATAAGTAATGTTAAAAACGAACAACATCGAGAGAACCATAGTGGTATGTTTTCCTAACAGAAAGTTCGGTGTCTAAGCAGAATTTTGATATCATCGGCTTTAATATCTTCGTTCGGGCAATGAGATTCTCCCCTGGAGTTCAACATGGGATATTGGGGCCCAACAGGCAGATATACAAATAGAATCCCCATAAATCAGCTTTAATAATTTGTAAAAAGGAATATGATCAAACAGGTCAACTATTCTGATGGATCATAAACGCAAAACCCGTAAGAAAAGAAATTTGGCATGTACGACCCATGCATACATGGCTAATTAATCACAGCTGGAATGTGTAATCAATAAGGGAGTTATCGTTTATTTAATGGTTTTGCGGCAAGCACAGAAGTACTCGAACAATTAAAATTGTGTTGAATAGCGTAAGGGAATTGATATTCCCATTCCAAATATGAGCCAAACCAATCCATACTCTATCTCACCCAATGATGCAGTTTGGAATGGACTGGTTCATTTTCGGATTGGATTTTTTCAGCTCCCTAGAGTAAAATTAGACGTACATAAAGAAAGAACGCGTTACGTATGCCACACATTCTAGGATATGCCTTCCTAGCAACCTCTGTCCATATTGAAAGCAATGCTCACGTTCATGTCCACAAATTCTAGAAACAAAACAGCACATCTGGAAAAATATAGATGGAAAGCCTCGATATCACTGGAAGAGAGCAAGATATGGCGTTTCATCCATACTAGTCGAGAAAAGGTAAATAATCACCCATAGATAGGCATACTTATTGTCTCTAAAATAAGAGGCTAAGCCACTTCATGGTGCAGAGTCTTAAATACTCCACATGATGAGACAAGCTGTTATCACGCGATCAGGAAAGGTGCTATATCAATGAGGCGCTGCCATCAGCAAAAGAGGAACTGCGTAATCACTTTCTGACTTGTTTACAGAACTGGCAATATGCACCCTAAAGTTTTATAGCAGCAGGACATTGTGGAAATACAACTATCGAAATGCAGCAGCCCCGTAGCTAGAAAGACGAAAAGAACAACTTAGCATCACGAAAAAGTAATGAAAGCATTCACGTCAGGTGATCACACTGGTAATAGCTCTCTAAACCGTGATCCAGCAAGCTCAAGGTCACTCAAAGATCCTTTCTTAGAGTTATTGTCTAGGATACCACAAAGTGTAATGTATCTTGATTTGGGGATCCCAAAACATGCGCAAATCAGCTTAAATTAGCTGAAATGTTTACTAATCTTATTAAACTAAAGTCGAAAGCACAAGATGAAAGTTGCTCTACCATCCACCTTCGCATATCTCAAATAGTAATCCAATTTTTGCCACTACGCGAATAAGCAGAATATCACGTAGTCAAAAAATTGGAGATTTAACACCGAACCTAAGCACTTAGCGAACACGCAAACGCAGAAACACTACCCATTTCAACAACTCATAAATCGGAAATCAATGGCATGCAATTTTTTTTGGTTTCAAATGACCGAACTCGCACTCTGACAATATTGCACAATTGCAAATGACAACCTCGCATCAGAGTGACGTGACCAAAAATCGAAGAACTGACTCACCGAAAGTGAAGCCGAGGGTGCTGATGAGCGCCTTGTTGCAAATCACGATCGACACCGACGACACCACCGACAAGCTCAGCGCCCCTACGGTGCCGAGCTGAAACCGCTGCCCCTCGCTCATCTTCACCCAATCAACTCTCGATCTCGAAATTCTGGAACAATCAGCGACCCTGTGCACGCGCAAATCCAGCTCAACTGCAAATGTTCAAACATCGATACATAAACCCCAGATCCGGTACCAACGTTAGCACGTAGTTACATACAGATCGCATAACCATGGGGAAACGAGGTAAGCACCTGCGGAGCATGAGATCAGTGGAACGGGGGCGAAAATGATTTTATCGTGTAATGTGTAAAACCGTACAAAGGCAGGGTCGTTGGGGCGTGTATTTATTGCTTTTTGGAGTGTAAATAGAAAGAAAAAAAAAGTGGAATTTTAATGCAAAGGAATATTTTTGACTTTTTATTTTATTTGGTGTTACCGGGCCCGTGTCAAGGAGAGTGGGTGGATCATGTGGTGAGTGAGAGGGCCCTTTTTGGTTTGAAAGTCGCCCTCCCTCTCACTCGCTCTCGGTGTTCTTTGGCGTTTTGGTTGCCCAACGTAGCTCCAAAGTGAGGTCTTACCAAATTAGTTTGGGAATCAAAGTAATTGGTCCTAACCTTTTTAACGACTTATGAATAAAGTTGGGATTAGCGTTTGGTGTGTCGCGATTATTGTTGCATATTAGAGTCGATGGGAGCTTGTGACAATCGTGACGCATCACTTACGGTTGCTTCTGTCCGTTTTTTTCCTTAATTTTCGTCTCTTTTAACTGTTCACGAGTATTACCAATTACCGCTATCACGTCACTATACCCATCAATAGCTTTAGCAGGCCGTGGTACTTTGTAATTCTGCTGTACCGGAGCCGATGAAGCTCATCGATGCCATGACGGCTTGACACTAAAAAAATTATTATCTTTGTTGTTGGCGAGTGCCGCTATGGGTATCCTCACTAATTGTATAAGAATACAAGGGCTCGATCGAGATTGAGTTTTCCAAGTAAAATTTCAGATCTCAATTTTTGTTAATTTGTGTGTACCTTAAGAGAGATTCAATGGTACTTTTGGCGGGTTTCGTTTCTTGCTGACACATTTGCATCAAATTGGAACAGGTGTAATTCATGAACCAGTGTATTTGGTGGGGCGAACCACTTAATTGGAACAGGTAACAGTCGTTCTACGGCTACTATGGAGACAAGTCAAAGCATATAAACATCAAAGAAGCTAGTAAGTTGTCAGAACGACATCGCATGAAGGTGCACCGTAAACTTTCAATACGCAATGCACTACAAATACGACATAAGTATTATATCTCGGACCACTATATATGTAGTGTGTGTGTGTGTGTAAAAACGAACCGAACAATTGTTGGGTTTGACCTTGAGCTTAACCTTGATTTATTATGCTAATAACGTGAAAGAATTTGAAACCGTTTATATTCTAGCCATGCTGTATTACCGCGCTATAATTCTTCTATCCCCTTTTTTCCCAAATACATCAAAAGGATATATAGTACGGTTGAGTAACGCCCACCTTCTTTAGTAATCAAGAATTAAGGCAGATTAATGGCGTTGATGCTGGGGATCTTCACCTGGTCAGCCATCAATGGCTACTTTAGGATTCATGCCAACCTCAGCGTCACTCACTCCAATGGTTGCATACATGATTGGCAAAGTTCTGAATTCTGAATTGTTCTTCAAAGGGAAAGGTCTTAAGTGCGACCCCTTCCAAACAATGGCACCTTTGTTTGGTATTGAAATCATTAATTTTTAGTGCATAACGTGCAGGGCAGATATAAAGGATAAAAATTGGCCCCTTGACTTTTTTTGGAAGTTTTTCAATACTTTTTTTTTGGGTGTATATTTTGGGTAGGAAAGTTTCTCTACTCTTAACATGCACATTAGTTAATGCTAGTACTCAAATGGAGTCTTTGTTTATACTAATATCATCCTCACTTGGTAATCATGGCTTGGAACAAACTTTTTTGGTTTATAATTAGTTGAGGTAGGTGTTGTCCGGTCTTCACCCATTGACATTTCTGGCAATAAATCAATATGAAAACATGGTTAAAAAAACATATTCCCGATATCTTTCAGGATACAGCACATACTGCACGTTCTTTTTCATAAATTACCATCGCACAATGCTCACTGCAAATGTATTTTGCAATGTAGCAAAAAGCATGCAGACCAAACCAAAAGGTTTTATCCAGCCAATTGATACGTGTGGTGTATGGATATCATTGTCTCAATTTGGCATTTAAAAGAAAAAAAATTGCTTTGATTCATGATTTTGAAATGTTATAGTCTGGAATACCATTCTTCTAAGTAATATTCACCGGTTCATTCCTCTCATTTTGAATACCATGGATGTCAAAAATTTGTATCCATAGGAGTGTTTTCATTTTTTTTTTATGGGCTAGTGTCAAACGTATACCTTAAGGTATGATTCATGTATAACTTATATCTCACATCGAAAAATATCAAATCAGTACCTAAACTTTTATTATTAAATGTAACAAGTCTAACAATGAATCGAAATGATCGGCCGTTAACTTTTATTAATGATAAATATGTCAGTAACAGAAAATTACATCTTAAAGACATGTAATACTGTCACGGCCGTGCTATTTACTTATCCAATTAAGATTATCTCTAAATTTAATAACTAAACAATAAAGGTAGAAAACGTTCTCTGGCTCGCTCACACTCGCACATTCTTCGATTGCACTAACTCCCTCACATTCAACACCAGTGTACCTACTATCAACGTCGTTGATAGCCACCACGCCCATTGATTAACAACTACCATTACCGTCATCATCGTCATCGACCAGAGATCTAAACTTTCCGTCACTGGTGCCATGCATAAGTTTGACCCAAAATTTTTTTTAAGATCAGAAGACGAAATAATAAAAAGCTACCATTGTTGCCATCGAGGTGAAGGTCAGGTGCGGCTATAATAGAGGTGGTAAGGGTGGGTGCGGTTGCACAATGGAGGCCGTAGGGGTGCAAGATGGAGGCAATGGGGGTGGGTAGCGGCTACGCGATGGAGGCGGTGGTGGTGGGTCGCGGTTTTTTTTCACTCTCGTTTAATTCTTAATCTTTCCCTTCAATCTTCAATTTCTATATGCATATATTTGGGTGTATGAATCTCGTGATTTATGTTGAGTTTGAAATTTTGTTTTCATTCCGGTCCAATTTAAGAACTAAGTGATTTTTTTCAAGTTGGGGTTTACTGTTTTCTTTCTTTATCTTTGATTTGGTGTTGTTTCAATTTTGGGGCGTGTGTATATCTCAGACCTGGGGTGGTGTTTGAGCATTGGTTTGAATAGAGATGTCAAATGGGCTGGGCTTGGGCCGGCCCAGCCCAAGCCTATCGGGCCTCCAACAAATCGGGCCGGGGCCGGGCCAAGGGGGCTGCCAACCGGGCCGGGCCTGGTTCTGAGGATATCTGGGCCCGGTCCAAGCCCAGGCCCTAGGCCCAACATTTAGGGCCGGGCTTGGGCCGGCCCGGGCCCAAATTTTTTTTTTTTTTTAATTTTTTTTGGCATTTTCTTGTTATTCAAGGTAAGAATTTTTTTTAATTATGGTAATTTGCTGTTAGGAACGCTTTATTAAAGCGTCCCTAACAGATTCCAAGTTCCAGCCCACTCAAATTGTAACATAAATTGACAAAATACAGCAAATGTGGGGTACACGATGCATTGGGGTCAGCAATTTCAATACATAAAGATGTTGGAAATTTACTCGATCCCATGACCACTATATTTATATAAAAAAAAATCAAAGACTTTAAGATGTGTTATTATTTTTCGCATTACTTAAATCTTCAGTACTGTTTAGGGGGGAAAAGTGGAATTTCAAAAGTAAAGAGGGGGGCTGAACCGGGCCTGACCCGGGCCGGGCCAAACCCAGGCCTGAACCGGGCCAGACCCGGGCCAAAACCGGGCCGGGCCGGGCCCGGACTTTTTCCTGGGAAATGTAAGCCTGGCCCAGGCCCTAAAAGGCCGGGCCAGCACTGTTCATCAAAGGGGCCGGGCCGGGCCAGCCCGCGGGCCGCCCGACCCATTTGACAACTCTAGGTTTGAATATGAGATTGGGTTGTTGTGGAGATGGTGGGTCACTGTAGAGATAATGCAGGCTGCGATGAGGTGATTTGATGACGGTGATGGTGGTAGTTACTTTGGTGGCTATTCATTCACCGCAGAAGACAATGGAAAAAGAAAAAAAAAAGAGTAAAAGAATAAGAAAAGTGATTAGACCCACAGATATAGCTTAGAGCTATTTTGTCATTCACCCTCTAAAATTTTAAGGCTCGTTAGCCATTGAACTCACTTGGTTCAAAATTAAATTTTTATGAACAGATTTAGTACTTTTTAAATGTAGGGTACTAAAAACTGTAGTAGAAGGATATTTTATTAGCCCCTTTTTATTAGATATTAAAACTTTTTCAATATTTTTCGTACCTTCAAAATAAACAAAAAATTAACATGATCTTTTGAAATGACATATTGTCTTTGCAAGCATATAAAAGCGACGATAACGAAAAAGATTATTCACACGTGGTTCGTCGTGTTTCCTTTTTCAATCCGCCGGGACACTTGGGCTCAAGCTACTAAATAAAAGATAACCATTCTTTTATCTTAACAGTTAAAATTATGTAACGACTTAGACGTAGCTAGCGCCACAAACGTCACAAATTATTATATGTCATAGGCCAGCAGCTACACACACCCTAACTCCCTAAGCCCATATATAGCAAATGGTCCCAGATTCCCAGGCCTACAACACGGACCACGGTAGATAAATAGTTGATTCCCTTTTGTATACGGGCCTATAGCGGGCTGGTTGTTCTGCAATACTAATACTATCTATTGGTCAACGTGAGATGTCCAAGCCCCATAAAAGACTTCAAGTCTAGTGATGTCCAAAAGATCGAGGGTTCTGAATTTTGAGCACATCGGCAGGTTTAATCAGTTTACTTATTTTTATTAAATATTTTAAATTTAATATATTCTGAATTGTAACAGATTTAACTATTCTGAACTCACTCTAAAGTACCCTATTGGTCCGAGGAGAGGAGGAAAGTAGCGTTAAATATATCACATTTCTCAAATTTTATATATAAATATGAGAAGGGCCCAAGCGGGTGCTATATATTTAGCTACCCCAGCACTAGAAGCCAACATATCAACAACATCTTCACTTGAATCCTCTGCCCTTACACATTAGGGAAAGCAAGCAAGCCTAGATGATTCAATATACAATTTTAAATATTTGTGTAAATATGTTTCAATATTTTGTCGACGCAACGCAAAGCATTTTTTCCACGCTAATATTTGCTTCCGCGAGTATCATATAGTCGTTGTCGCAAGCGCGACTAAAATTGGCTCCCCTGAAAAGTCTGGCCAAACTGCCAATTACCAGGCGCCACGTCGTAGCTCGTCACGGTTCTTCCATCACTGCTGGTGACCTGAAAGGAAAGGCTCTGGCCATTAAGGTAGGAGTTGCTCTGCCAGTTTTGGCCCCAGTTTCTGGACATGGGTTGCCACCCTGTTCTGGACCCCTTAATTGAAACTGCATGGACATCCCCTGCACCGGCGACATTGGTGATCAGGACCAGGTTGAAGTAAGAGTGGCCATTGATGGTGAACCTAATTCCTCCTTTCTTCGCACAGGGCACCCTGCCAAAGCACATTGTTGAATTAATTTGTGCAACTATAATGTGTTAAGACATGTCAGAATCCATAAAACTCTTGCGGGTGTTAGCCGATAAAGTCTCTCGTCCTTATATCAAGAAATTTGTACGATGTATCTACCGCGATATGGATTGAGAAATCCGAGAGAGAGAGAGAGAGAGGGAAGCTACCACCCATGGTGCAGCCCGAATCCCCATGCTAAGTGGCTCCGATGAACGAAGAAAAAGCTATTACAAAAATGTTTGACCGATAACACTTGTAAGAAGTTGATATGAAAGTGACAAAATTATAAAAGTCTCAAACTTTTTTTGGTATAGATAATATATTCGTTTAGTTGTTTATTTTATTTGGTTTGAAGGTAATTTATTTATACCTTCTGAATGCTACGGGCACAATTCCGGCACGGTATTGAGCTATTTGCAAGAAAGCGGGCTCTGCCATGTCAAAATGTTGCAGGGGAGGATTGCACCAGCCACCGTTGTTGTTGGGCAAAGCGGGGTTCGGCGGGCAGAAATTGGTGGCGGTGACGGTGATGGTGGCGGGGAGGCACCATCTGGGGTCGTCGTCGCATCGCATCTCGTAGCAGGAGCCGCAACTCAAGCCATTGTTGAACAAGGCCGTGCTGAGTGCTGCAGTGTTGGTTCCATACCCTTGACTGTACAAGTTCCCGTATCCACATGCCCCTCCTGCAAAACCCCCACAACCCCAAGTCAATTTAGTCCATTTTATTTATGGTCCAACTTCTTTTTCTTTTTACTGAATGCCAATTTTACTTCTCGAATTACGTCTACTATTCCAACTAATTTTTTAAGCAAGCAATAGGGTTATCGATAGCAACTTGAAATTCAGGGTCACGCCACGCAATCTGCCCCAATGAAAGTTTCATCGCTATTCTTGGCACTTTTATCACTAATTTTTTTACAATTATATCTAAACCATATGGTATACTAACTTTGGTGGACAAAGAAAAAATTGTTTAGGCCTACCCATTGTGCCGGAAGCGTCGCCGCCGCCGTAGAAAGTGGCATGAGCACTTTGCCAACCTCCATAATCGGCTTTAGAGCTATGCAGCAAGTTCAGCTCGAAAAGAATGAAGAACACAAGTGTGACAAAAGAGAATGTCTTCTTGGCAGCCATTACAATGACTTAGGCACGTAGAGAGAGTGATCGAGAGGACACAGAAAAAGGAGTGTATAATGAGGTAGAGGTTTGAGGCGAGGAAGGTAAGGAGGTGGGTATTTATAAACATGGAACCGAAAGTGTAAAAGTGTTAAAGAGCACACACACAGACGCAGACAAGCAGCAGAGAAGGAAGAGAGAGACACAAGGTTCGGGTGACAGCCGGCCAAGAGCCACGAGGGGGTTCGTATACACACTCATGTAATTAAGTCAGAAAACGAAGAGATGCACATGCAGGGGTTCTGGTCGGTTGGGTCACCAACCAGTGTGTCCATGCAGAATGGGGTCTCGACCGCTCATTGCAGCATTTAATTTGATTAAATCTCTTTCATCTTGCTGCGTTTGGCCGCTATCTGTGGATGTGTGTACTATATATGCATGAAATTGGGCTTTTGTGGGAAAAGGATAAGAGGGAACATCCCATGGAGTATAGATTAGTTGGGGGGTCGGAAGCTGAGTAGAATGCAGGGAAAAGGATAATAGCATCTCTTCACTCTAGTGCCAAGTTTTACCAATTACATTGTTGGTTGTTCAAATTATTAGAGAATGAGATGAACTATGTAGTTATCGCGATTCTTTCTTTCTTACGGGAAAGTTCTGGGTGCCCATTACGTTGTATGCCACGAAAAGTTCAAGCAATTGAAAAGCTAAACGTTACAAAAATTTGAATTAATGACCATGCCGTCTATATATATTTACCAAAAAAGACACTTTGATAATGCAAAATGAAAAGTAAAAATATCGACTTTCACATAATTTTCTCTCACGCGGAGGACTTTGGAGCAATTGAGATCGCGGGTAACAAAATTTTTTCGACTTTTGATCTACGTAGAGTCACATCTTTGGACAAACTTTTGGGACAAAAATGTTCCCACATCATTGTGAAAATTTAATTTTTGAAGTCAGTTTTGTAGGAGGACATAGAAACTAATTACCAAACTGAAATAATCGATTTTGTCGTATGAATAAGTGCATGAGGCCTAATAAAGCCGATAATTGAGAGAGTCTAACTCCGCACCTACAAATGCTTGTCCACATCGTGATTTGTCGATACGAAATTAATACTCTGATATAGTATACTTTTTAACTTGTGAAAAATTATTTCAGAACGTGAAAATAGAGACTCATCAACCAAATTAGATATCCGATCTGATTTTTTATTTGTAATTTGATTAAAAACCGGATAAATTTTGGGCCATTTAGATTTCTAGGCCACAAAAATGTTGGGAAGTACATCGTTCCATCCAAGTAGTTGAATTTCAATACTTCTGTCTATAAGCTTCGCACGCATAATGAAAATCAAAATTAGTAATAGATAATCGAATAACCAAATTTTCATCACCAAATTTGATCAATTGTTTCGGATTATATGACCGAACAATGACCAACCCTATGTCCAAATAATACTGCACGTCCAAATATTTCTTCTTTTTGCTTCTTTGTCCAATACACTCATACAGAAAAAGGCAATAACCAATAAATTTTCAGTTCCCAGCACGTTTCCTTCGAGTAGCGTTTCACATTAATGCTTCATTTGGTAAACGATATATTTCTTCCCCAAAAAAAAAAAGAAGAAAAAAAGAGAGTAAAAGTTCTACTTCTAAATACGTTTTGTCTATAAAAAAAAAAATACCATTTTCATTTCCCACCGAAATCCAACATGATTGAACGACAAAATACAATGTTCTCCCCAAAAAGTTTTCTTCTTGAATAGTCATTTGAATTATGCAGAGAGATTGGACGCAGGATCTTACGTGGAATAGCAGACATTGAGGCTGACATGTCCGGTATCTATTGGAGGCCTTAGTCACGCAGATGGCCGACCTGCATAAATTATTTGGAGGCTGATGCGGCCTCTTGGTATCGACCATGTCAGTAAATTTGTTTTGAGCTGAGCCCTACTTTTAACTTATAAATAAATAATAAATATTCAGGATCCTAAGGTACTACCAATTCTTTAACCTTTTGCATAAAGCCAAATTAGGTCCGTGGAAGCATCATTAAACTCTCCCATTCTCCTGTCTAATAGATTTAATTTTCAAAGCGACTGATAACTTATATTCTGTATTATATGGTATCAAAGCTTTCGTTCGTAGTGCAACGCTTTGCATTCGATTGTTGTTGCTTGCATAGTTGGTCACTCTATTTATTTGTGCACATAGTGATGGAACACCCTCATTTTTCTTTTCACATCCAACCAGAAAGTTATCCGTATAGTAACATTGTTTGACTCATTCTTTAATAGCTTTCACATTTATAGTAGCTTGTAACTTAATAGTGTGAATCATCGATCAAGAGACTCGTTTTGCATAACGTTTGGGTTCGAGTCACACTCATAGACGCAAAAGTGGACTAACCATACTTCTAAAAATATCTGGATAGCATATTTGCATTTTCCTCTTTTGCACCAATACTCTTATTTTTATTATTATTATTATTATTATTATTATTATTATTATTATTATTTGTAGTATGGTTTTTGTATCCAACGTATGGCTTGTAGGAATGTGTTTGTTGGCTTCTCAAGTGCTCACAACATTGATGCAAACTTGATCCTAACCAGACAAAGAAGCAGACATGCAAGTGATAGCGATTAGCAGGATCTTGGAGTTGAATGTGCAAAATATATAAACATAGTTTTATGAAGTGGGGAGAAGGTAAGAGGTATTAGACTAAACTCCTCCCCTCTTTCTCTAAGAAACCCTATTGCCACCCCTTCCTCCTTCAGCTTCCATGGCTGTGAGGATGGAAGGGGAGGCCCTCCCTGTACTCCTCCTTTTCTTCCTCTTTATGGCATCCTCTTTTACTCCTCCCTTGGCACTCTATCTCTGCCGAATCGCGCCGTCCATCACCTACTTCCTCCACGCTCCGATCATCAAGTCCCCCACAGATTGGAACTCTTTCGGCCTCAAGGTTTCTCCCCTTCTTCTGATTTTCCCAGATCTAAGATTTGTTCTCAGATCCGTCATCATTGTTGCCGGATCTTTGATCCGGTTGGTTTGGTTAGATACATTTTATGTAAATTAGAAATGAAGAACTTGTGACTTCAAGATGCCTAATTTGCGAGGGTTGGAAGATGCACACTCCTTTCGAGCTGTGGATCGCTTCGATCTGGCCTTGGGAGGACCCCCCTTCAGCTATTGGAGCTCCAATGAAAGCCGCGGCAGTAGTGTAAACTGCCACTAAAAACGGCCCATGGCTCTCGCCCCTATTTCAGTGGGAGCTAGGGATTTGATGCAATTTTTTGCATCTTCCCGTTTCTGGCTATCCCTTAATTTGGTAATACAAATACGGGTAGCCCTTATGTTTTCTGCGCTTTCCTCCAAGGCCATGTGGACCATTTTTCAAGACCATCCTTTTGGATGCGTTGTCTTAGTTATTCTAGGGATACCCGTTCGGGTATCGCCTTGAGTTTTAATGGGTAATGTCTTTTAGTGAAATTTGCTTAGAAAAAAAAAAGTGAGGAAAAGGTGGAGGAGGAACGACAAAACAGCTCCATGCAAGGCTCTTTTTAGAGAACTGTCTTAATCGGTTCAAAGAAAAAACCATTCTACGTTGGTTAATATTAAAAACAAAGTACAACATTTATTTATATGATCCATTAGTATGAAAATTAGAATCAACAACCTTGAGATTATCGTTTCTCCCAACGACCCTCCCTCGAGAGGTTATTTGTACTTGCTGTTAATTCATGTAAAACGTCCATTTTGTGTTGATTGATAGAGTATAGGAGTAGGCTCTCACAAAGTTGGTATCTTGTTTTTCATGCATTGGTCCTCCTACCATGTTAGAGCACATGCAAGTTCCGGCTTTGCAGGGTCTGCACATTTCATTCTAATCCATACAAAAAATATTTTGTTAGAGTTGCAGAGCCATGAAATAGCAACAGACAGAGGTCTTTCATGTCGTTACACAACTAGTAATTTCTGCTCTGCCCATTCCATCAATTATTTTTCCTTAATTATTTTCGAATCATATGATGGGTATGATTTGGATCTTGTCTGATTTTGAGACAATATATATTGGTAGTTCGACGACGTAATCCCTAACGTTGCCTCTGACATGGAAATGGTCAATATGAAGCATCCATTGTTTGGCTCCTTTGTCTTGCAATGTGACTTAGATAAATTAGTGATTCAACCCTAGTTAATAAATAGGGCTAATTACACCCATGTCCCTGAGGTTTGGGGGTAATTACACGCGAGGACACAAAGTTTCAAAATGTAACACTTATGTCCATTGATTAACGGAATACAAAAATACTTAACGGTTTTAACAAAAAGACTTGATTGCCCCTGACTTTAAAATCAATTACCCACTTAATTTACTGTTTATTCTTCCTCTCCCCACACCCAGCACCCACCCCCCCGCGCCCCCACCCCACCCCCACCCCCACGCGTCTGCCTCTTCCTCTCCCCACACCTAGCACCCACCCCCACCCCCCGCGCCCCCACCCCACCCCCACCCCACGCTTCTGCCTCTTCCTCTCCCCACACCCAGCACCCACCCCCACCCCCTCGCAACCCCACCCCACCCCCACGCGTCTGCCTCTTCCTCTCCCCACACCCAGCACCCACACCCCCACGCCGACTGCCTTCCCCTTTCCCCGTCAACGCAGTAGCAAGCCCTCCGGCGAGGCACCGGCGCCACAAGATCGCGGTCGCCATACCGATCTGCCTGTCGCGGTCGCCATACCGATCTGCCTGTCGCGGTCGCCATACCTTCGTACCCCGCGCCGTCTGAGATCGCAAGCATCACTGAGCTACGTCGAGACATCGGCCTCCTCCATCGAGATGCGCGCCACCGTGACCACCAGCAAGGCAGCGCCATCACCACCATGATGGGCTTGCACCATCGTGCCCACCGGTGCGATCGATGCCTGGTGATGGGTCTGCTCCGACAGCGACGGTGGGTGGGCCGATCTGTGGAAGAGAGCAGTTGCGGTTGTGATGTCGCCGGCCATGGGCGGGTTGATCGATGGGGATGTACATTGGTGTTTGGTTGGTGGCAATCGCCGGTGAAGAATAGCAGTGGCCGTTGTTGGCCATCTGCCCTCGCCGAAAATGGTGTAAGGCGTCGAGCAGGAGATTGGTGCCTACGGTGGTGGCCCGTTGTTGGGTCATGGTGGTCTGATCAGTTGAGTTTGTGGTCGGCGGTGGTGGGAAGGGGGCTGCCGGCGGCATGGGGCGGCGGAGGGAGGCTGCCGGCGGTGACTTCAGATTTAGGGTTTAAATTGTGGAGAGAGAAAATTATACTTTTTGTGACGATATACTGTACAGGGGTAGTATTGCCATTTTCAATATACGTAATGACGAAAATTATACTTTTTGGACGGAATACTGACGGTTGGATAAAAGTGTTACTTTTTTTAACGGTTTTGGTCACATATGTTACATTGTGAAACTTTGTGTCCTCGCGTGTAATTACCCCCAAACCTCAGGGACATGGGTGTAATTAGCCCTAATAAATATGCCATCCTTTCCCTTTTGGGTGATAGTAGATGGCCATTCGATCACCATTTTATTTAGCAACTTAGACTATGTTTGAAAACGTTTTTATTTATTTATTTTTTTCCAGTTTTGTAAACTGGAGAAAAAACATGTTTGACACAGTTTTTTTCCCCCTTCAATTTAAAAAAATCAGTTTTCAAAATAGGATTGTTTTTGAAAACTTCCATTTTGAAATTTTGGGTTTTCAGTTTTGGTTTTTATTTTGAGACCACCCCACCACCACCCCCTACCACCACAACCACGGTCGGCAACCGGCTGCCACCACAGGCCATCGCCACCACAACTACCACCAAATAAAAATCGGATAGTCATACACCTAAAAGAAAAAAACTCAAATAAAACTGAGTAATCAAACGCCCATTTGTTTTTATAAAAAATAAAAACTAAACTTGTTTTGATTTTTGTCTTTTTAAAAACTGAAAATCAAAACTGAAAGTGATTTCAAACACTACCTTAGTTATGCATACTATTTTTATTCTTTCAAAGTTTATGATACTTTCTTCATGTACTATGCTTATCATTAAAAAGTGCAATACAAGACAGATATTAAGCTTGAAATATAAATATTCTTTTTTTTTGCTCTTTCTTTTCTTAATTTGATACAAATTATACATTCTTCTTGATGTTCCGTTTCAAAAGTAACAATCTATGACAACTTGATATGAAAATAAGCCTTAAAGAGACTGCATATGGAGCCTCAACAAGACTTGCAAAGGTATCAAACGTATGCCATTTTTAGTAGATCAAATTTTGAGCTAACTGTAACTTTGAGATTGTCATTCTCTGGTACAAATAAACATGTCTTTTTGTTGGAATCCTAGCCCACGGTAGGAAAGGAAACGAGAAGGAGATGTATAATGGAACTGAAATCCACAAACATGTTGTGCCCCAAGCAATTAATACCCCAGGGACCACTTATATACAACCCTTCCCCTTCAGAAAAAGGAGCACATAAAGCAGCTGCTGTAAGCAATTTATCCGGTTCCTGTTGCTGGTTAGGAACAAATGAGAGTGACCTTCACAAGGTATTGTCCAGTTTTTAGTCAGGAGTTGAGAACTCTCACAAGATGCTCAATAGCTGCCTCCTTCATAAGAACAACATCACTAGCAGAAGGCATCTAAAAGACCAACTTGTTCCCTCATAGCTGTTCTATTAAATCACAGGCCCAAGATTCCCCCCAAACCCCACCATTTGCATTTTAGGAAACTTTATTTTTGAAGGTTGTTCTTTCTTAGGTTCTGTGT
Organism: Escallonia herrerae; assembly: GCA_033070095.1. Lineage (NCBI taxonomy): Eukaryota > Viridiplantae > Streptophyta > Magnoliopsida > Escalloniales > Escalloniaceae > Escallonia > Escallonia herrerae. Next base: position 2,491 of record JAVXUP010001971.1, on the reverse strand, counting down.
GAGGGTTTTTCGGGAAACCTTGAATGGCAAAACATGTTACCAAATTCATCAAGGAATGAGAATACATGCTAGATGCTATCATGTTGGGGGAAAAGAAGACGACGTTAATCTAACTCATAACGATGAGGATACGTTTCCTTGTCTGAAACTCATACCGATCGCTTAATGCCTTTCTATTTGACAAAAAGAAATATATGACGTGAACTTAGACAATTAAAAGAAATTATAAAACTCATAACAATCACTTGCCTAGGAAGACTGATCAAACCTGTAGTTTAATTCAGCAAAAAATAAAAAAAATAAAAAATTAGTCTGCCTGTACTGTACATCATAGCAAACCAAACAGACATATTTATCGTACATCAACAATAAAACCTAAGACACTTAGTGGGTAATCTCTCAATAATCTCATTTTTTTTTTCTCTGGGTTAATCGAAACATGAAGATATCCTTTAATGACTCTGTTGGTCTATCCTGCGTAATTCATAAGTGAAATCTCTAATGGCTCTCTTGGTCTATTCCTGAATGTAGCACTGAATGTTCACTCGATAGATGTTCAACAAATTGCTGGATAGAAGTTAGATGACATCTTAAAGGCTGCAAGGTCTTTAATGGCCTGCACAGACTTCAATGGTGTATCGGCCTCTAACGAATTGGTGTTGCAACCCCACACCCGAACTGCAAGTCTCCGACAATGGGGAGACGGTTGTCTTAAGAAAGTCTCATACCAGTTGAGTACATCACACTTTGGGATGCTCTTGAGTTCCTCTGCTTCTCTCTCAGACAGATCAAACATATACCTAAAAAGCGATGTTGTTTAGAGTAGAAAGTGCAGCAAAAGCATTTTTCTTTTTTGGAGGTCATAGTTATAGTTCAGGAACTCAAGAATCAAATCAATTAAAATAGTACTTCTGAGCAACTTCAGTATGCATCAAAAGCAGTAGTCACTACCGTAAGGTACCCACAGTAAAATCACATTGAAGAGCCAAAAAAATGATGGCGAACAATTTAAGAGTTAGCAAATAACAAAAGAAAAAAGTAAATGGTAAGAATACAAGTAAATCATAAAACATGTTAAACATTTGTTACAGGCCCAAAGTAGTCAGGCTCAGAATGGCAATTGCGCAATAAATTTGGTCAAGGTAAAATCTGGTTGGGGCTAGATCAGGTCGGAACTAAATCAGATCTTATCCATCCACTACATAAGTATTGGCATATGATGAGAAAAGGTCTCAGCAAACAAGCTTCTTTCTTAATAGGAGGAATTATTCTTTAAGTTAAGATGGTCAATGTTTTATACGAAATGCTGGCTTTCATTTTCATACGCCATTTCAAGTCATAAAGGTGGTCATCAAACTTATTTCCGGATCGTCTAAACTCCAGTAAAACGTCATAATGTAGTACCTTTTATCTATGATTTGACCCCAATAGCGATTCGATTCATATGAAAGAGATGGATCTTTCTCCAGCAGCTTTGCAGTTAAACCATTTTTGTAATTTTCAAAGGATTCATCATCTAGTCCATCCTGCAAGGAAAAATTTAACATTGAAATTTAAACAGGTGTACAAATATAACAAATCTAAGAATCGACAGATTTTGTCTCTTTCTCCTGTGTGCAGTCTCTCAAAAACCAACTGAAAGCCAAGCACCAACTCCTCGTTTCAACAAGAGTAGTTAAAGATTTTTATAATTATTTGTCTACATACATTAATTATTCAGATGTAAGTTCCATCTTCTAACTCATGTTACGGCATACCACACTGCCATACTTCTACTAGATGCATATGCCTAGCATAACATAGTGAAGCCCGTGGAAATGTTGACATCTATTGGCAACACGCACAAGAGTATGAAAATATAAGACAAATGGATTCAGATTCTTACAAACAACTCTTCCAGGCCATTAATGAAGCTATCAATTCTCCCTTGCAAGTACACAGGGTTGTACTCTGAAGATTGAACACGGAAGCAAAAGCCCAATATTCGGTATGTTACCCAAGGACTACAATCCACTACATAACCACGCTGCTCCTTTGTCCTACATCAAAGTGAATTTAATAGTTAGATGACCTCAGCTAAAGTACCACACAAACTGAGATACTCAACCATTATTTGGAGAACAATATACCACAAAAAAAAAAAAAACGTTATTTGGAAAACAAAAGCTTTTAAATGAGTAAAACTGCATTAGAACTAAAACGGTTACAAGGGAGCACATATGTTGTACAAGATGCATGCAAATAACCAATTATTTGCAGCAAAAGGCCGTCCTGAAAGTGAAAAAAGAAGGCATCGAAGTATCCTGGTATGATCTTTTTGTTCAAACAACAATAAATGCTAAGGAGGACCCTGGTTTATCCAGGAAGTCTTGCCGCCGTTCTTGGATGTGAAGTTGCTTCTCTTCCTCCGACATATCTTGGCCACACTTCGGTGCGACAGATTTAAGAGAAGATTATCGGGATGGAAAATGCAATCTCTGTTGGAGGAAGA